>JANHGN010000573.1:34792-54265 GCA_024605025.1 Megaceryle maxima | reverse complement strand
TTGGTGTGGAAATATTTTTTTTTTTTTTTTTTTTTTTTTTTTTTTTTTTTTTTTTTACTATTTTTGTTTATTCTCACCTTACTATTTTGGAAGGTGTGAAATTTTCTTTTAGTGTTTGGCATTTAGAAGACTAAAATAAGCTCTTAAATAAAATTATTCCTCTGAAATTCACTGTAGTTCACAAGATTATGTTGTCTTGCATTGCTTGAATTCACAGCTCTAATAAATTTAAACTTTCACTTGACTGATGCATGTTATAACACTCCATAAAGGCTCTGACTCCATGTCTTGCACAAACTTGTAAGTTGTCTGAAGCTGAACTTGCGGCCTGTTGTTCTGCTGCCTGGTATCTCACTGTAAAGATGTCTGAAGTCTTGCTTACTAATCTTTTGCAGTGTGTGCGTGGGGGGGGAAACAAATGCCTTTTTAAGTCTCCTAATGTTTTAACTTGATTTGATTAACTTGTTTGTCACAGGAAGGAGCTTGCCATTTCTAAGGTTGCAGTTCAGGACTTATTCCTCCAAAAAGCATTTCTGACAGGATGAAGTAGGATACTGTTAGCAGGACATATGCAGACTCTAAATCAGCTGGTTGGAGAATAACCTGAGCTAGATCACTTCTGAACATGTTTTCCATTGACTAAGATGGGTGTGAAAATAATGAAATAGTGACTGCAAAACTTGTAGGTTCCCATTAGTGAAAATTGGCTACAATGTTGAAAATTCAGAATTCATAGATTTAATTGTTGGTAGTACTGGGCCAAACCTATCTTGACTTACTCATGCAAGAAGTTTGCAGACAGTTGTTTCAAAAAGATTAAAGCCATTAACGTGGTTTAGAATGTGCTATCTGCAAACAGCCATATGAAACTAATCTGACAGAACTGTTCTACCTAAAAAATCAGCGTGTTAAAACTGGTGAACAGTTATTCAGAGAAAAAAAAAGATCTGGTTTTGTTTGTTACCTTCTTAATTGAATTTTTTTTAATTATTTTTTTATTCTTTAAGGCTAATATACTGTAGCCTGATTGCTTTTCCACTTTTGTAATTTGTTAGCAATATAGTAATGAAGTAGAGAGGGTTTTTTTGTTCAAGTCTTTATGTAAGAGCATTTGGAAATGGAAAGGAATGTAAAAAACATTTGGCAAGTGTCTTGCTCAATTGTTTTCATTCATCCAGTTAGAACTTCTTGACTAATCTTTTTTTCCTGTTTCATGCTTCAGCTTGAAGGAAGACCTAGCTCTGCTTTTGTCTCCTGCTGCTTGATCTGTGCGTTGCATACCAGTTCCAGTTACTGTTATCTTCTTATCTTGTAATTTTAAAATATATTTTTGTTTCTTCTAGCATAAAGAAATCCTTGACTGCTGAAAAACCTCACAGTGCTTGGGAAAGTTCAGATGACAGTCGTAACAAGCTGATGAGAGTAGCATCAACTTCTAAATTAATATCTAAAGTGGCAAAGAATGCAGACAAGTATGTATCCCTTCAGTACATAAAAGCAGGTGAACTTTAGAGTCAAAATTTTGTGGAATTGCATAATTTTAGTTAACTTATTTGCATATATGCTAAGACCATTTGCATCTTCGTTTCTACCAGGAGTAATCACTTGCCTAATGTGCCAGCGTGGCACTGCAGGTGCCTGTGGATCTTAAAATTATTATAAAGTGTGAATGCAGGATCTGAATGTAATTATATTTCAATGTTGCCCATTTGGGTTAGCAGATGTATGAGCTATGAATTAAGATTTATGGCTTAATGTTATGAAGCTGTCAGTCAGGCTTTTTCCTAATTACACTTGTATTTTCAAATCAGTTTTATTTACTTGAAGTTAATTTACTGGGTTTGACATAGTGCATCTGTTTCTAAAGTAGACTGTAATAGTAAGAATATACTTCTGTGATTTCAGGTAGGTCTCTCAAATTAACTGGTTTAACAGGTTCCATATTGCAGGTGCTGGATAATAGGCAGGGATCTTATTTGCAGCTTCCCCTTCAGTAGGTGATACACTGTAGCCCATTACTCCTCTCATGCTCTTCTTCAGCTGCATTTTTTTTTTTTTTTTCAGTTTGGTCTCCTGTGGAGGCATCACTGAGGATGAATAGCACAGAGTAGTTACTTCTGTCAGCACAAGGACAAGAGCTTGCTTTTTTGCTGTAACTCCACATGCTTGATCCCTATTGTGACCCACTTCTTGTCCACAGTACTCTTTACAAATTGGGTTTCCTGCTTTGTGTTCACACACTTAGGGGGTTTTTTTGACTTTATTGAAATTTTGCTAAATTTGTTGAAATTGTTGTGTTGACTTTTTGACTGGCCCTTTTCCTATTGCAGAGGTACTACCGACATGCTGGCAGCTTCTCCCAGGTTGATGTCATCTGCACATTTCATACATCTGCTCATTAATCATCATTCAAATATCCATTAATTGGTTCAAGGCAGAACTATGTGAAAACCCCTCCCACTATAACAAATAAAACTCTTTAGACCTTTCGGAGTAATTTCTGGTCTTTTTATGATCATGTCTGTAGTGCTCTCTCTAGCTTGCATATAAGACTTGTCAAGTACATGCTTAGAGTCAAGAGCGGTGCAAGTGCATTCCTTCTTTCCTAGGAATGGGAAGAACAAAAACATCTTAAATTAATCTTGGGTGTGGATATCAGCACATTTAGTAAAAGCTTTATGCTTAGCTTGAAGAGTTGCACAGAGAAGTGAAGTGCTGTGTCTGAGGTATTATGGGTTATGTATTTTGAAAGTATTTATTTTCCTGTTATAATTGGTTTTCACTGTTGGAATTTAAAAGTGCTTTGGAAATTCAGATTATAGCAGGATGCTGCTAGATAATATTTTTGAATTAAACCCTCTGTCTTGATTTCTACTTACCAAGTTTGTTTTCTCAGTTTTTGTTATGCTACTAAAATATCTTTCACAATGTGGTATATATTTCACATTTGCTAATAATAAAAAATAAGTTTTACTTTCGTTGTTATTTTGTATATTGGTTCGGGCATGGTCAAGATAGAGGTATCTTGTTTCATTTTCCTGTGATTCTGCTTATTTTGTAATAGACTTTAAATGATGCCCTTCAACAGTCTCTGATGTAGAAAAAAAAAAAATCAACTATCTAACTAAAGAGCAGACAAGGAAACATTAGGATTAATTATTGTTAGGGAAAGTTGTCTGTTTGTAACTTGAAACTGTTGTATCTTAAAGTATTTGGAAAAAAAACCCCAAAGCTTCGAACACTATAAATTGTAGACTATCATCTGATTGAAGACTAGTTGTATAGTTTGTGTATCTTGTTCTTACATTCAGATTCATGATAAAAGCTCTACATACATTCAAGAGTACACGATAATACTAACTTCTTATATCCTGGGTGCCACATTTCTAAAAGAATTGGTTGGTATTTTGCAAACACATATTGTTATATTGTATTTCTTGTTCTCAATTAAGAAACATCCTAGTCTGCCTGAATTTAGCTGACTCTTGTGCAAGGGAATAGAATTCAGCCCCCAATGTGGGCCCCGGGACAGAAATGTTTTACATATGCTTTGAGCTACCAGCCCAGGCTATGAACTTTGTTTAGTAAGCTCAGTCTTAAGCCAGCACTGAGCTGTAAATCAGTCTGATAAAGCCAAAAGAAGTAAGAGGGTTCCCACAGCAGCTCATCATTCAGTGGTTTTCAGGCAAGACTAGGAAATGCGTTTTAATTTTTTCACATGGGAGTGTGGTGAAGAGTGGTTCAACCAATAGCCAGAGATGACTTTCCTCATGCATATGCTTGACCCTTTGTCACTGTTACAAAAATTTGACCTCCATACAGCTAAAAATACTAGATGCCACTCATACCTTCCTGCTGAATTTCAAATGAATTCAAGAGGGGTTTTTTTGTGCAGTACATTCTCCCCATCAAGGAGTGTTAGTCTGTTAAGAAGTAGCTCTGATGCTGAAAATTAGTATTTCTTTCCCCTTCACAAGAAGGGATTGAGGTTTTTTGTGAGTAGTTCATTCCTCATTCTGGGGAGGAGAGATTTCTCAACTGCACTACTTTGAAGACTTTGTGTTGTACATTGTACATCTAGTAATGCTGTGTGGATCTGGTTTAAATGAAACTGCAACTTGTTTGCGTTTAATCCATGAGTCCAACAGGTTTAATTCCTAGAAAAAAATTGTGGTGTTGTGTGGTGACAGAGTATTTTGACAGGTGTTAAATGCTTTGCATGCAGGCCTGAGGGTGTTTGTCAGCCTAAAACATTTTGGTTATTACAAGTTCGCTCTCTTAAAATGGAAATTTCCATGCAGAAGGAATATGCCCTTCATGGTTTATTTTTAAAAGCTTTTTGTATTTTGTTATCATCACAGTAATTTTTGGCAACCCTTGCCATAGGGCCAAAGACTTTTAAGTTACTTGAGAAATACAGTGAACTACATAAAATGTGTAAAAATGCACTACAATGACCAAGATTAGTTATTTAGCATCCTGTACTACAGTTACACTGGACACAGAATCTGATGCACTATGTGTAAGAACTAGATGGTATTGGCTTGATAAACATTTCACATATTATTTACAATATTATTTTTTATTTTTTTCCCAGGCACAAAGATGTTATCGTCAGCCAAGGTAAATAAAAGCATATACTTTTATGTACTGGATGAAGTTGAAAAGACTTGCTTTTGACTGAGTAGTATTTCCTGTAAATAAATACATTGAGATGTATGCTTATAAAACAGGAATATAGAGCTAAAATAGCATTAATAAATACTCCAAGAATTTATCTGGCCAAATGTTACTCAAGACCTGTATAAGGTCTTGAAATTCTGGAGAAATGCATCATCAAATTGGATCTTTAGGAGGGACAGAAATTTTTGGTGGGTGGTGGGATGATTTATTTGATTTTTGTGAAACAAAAACCCTTTTTTGTTTTCTCTGTGTGTATGTGTATAAATAGAGATCATGAAAACAAAAATCTAAAGTTTTGACCTATGTACCAGTCTTCATCAAAGCAGGTGTGAGTGAGACTTTAGAAATAGTTTTAAGATATTTTATTTCTGTCCCATAACCAGCAAAAATGTCAACTCGTGAAAAAAACAGCCAAGGTAAGAATTAAGCTATGCCCTTTGGTCGTTTTCTAATTTAGCACTCTCACAAATCTTTTATTTGGCTTTTCACCATCAAAAAGCATCAGTGCTTGATCTCGTATAAACTTTGAGCATTTAAATAAGTATTTCAGCTTTCTTATTATGGAAATATATATGCATATGCACATTGCAAACTATGTAGGAATTATTGTGGAGTAGTCTAAATTAAATTACTACACACACAATTTCCTCAGCAAGGATTGCATGTTCAAATAAGGTTCTAGAAGTCTTGCATTGTTGCCTAAGATATCAGAATATTAAGAACTGCCAACTAAAAGATTTGTTTTATCTCAGCTTTCTGTCTTGCCAATATTACAACATGAACACCCTGATTAGACAACAAGAGACTGAAGATTTTAATGTAGTCTCCTAAAATGAAAAATGAGTCTCCTCTAAAGTGTATGTCATTGCACCAATGAATCTTGCATTCTGTGGCTATCTGCTGCTGCTGGCTTGTTCAGACAGGAAAAGGAGGCATCTATCTGAATGTGATGGGAGGTGACAACAAAACGTATCTACTTGTTGTGTCGCAAAACTCTACTCTGCTTTGACGTCCTGCAAACTCTTCTAAAGCATGCAGTTTCAAAACTAAAGCATGTAACCCAAGTGCATGCTGTACACCAGATATATCTGTGTACAGAGATTATTGCTCATGCTTTTTTACTGATGATTAGCAAACCTGCAGTCTCCAAATTCTGTGTTGTAAGCAAGATTACGTTATACACAGTTTGATTAATTTTGGTCTTCTCTGGATTTTCTTTCAAAATGAAAAAAACACTCAATTTCTGGAAGTTTAATATATGAATTGTTGTAATGAAAGCAAAACCAGCTTGAAAGCAACTTTCGTATCAGAGAAATTACAGATCTAAAGATTTTCTAAATTGTTGCTGATCAAAAGCATCCTTCAAAGACAAGAGGGGTGAAAGAGAGTGTGTAAACATCAGGAAGAAAGAATAAATGTTTCTTTATGCCAGGTTGCTTAAGACCAGCTGTGGAATGGTACATACATGCAGTAGTGAATACTGTAAAAACAAAACTAATCAGTAGTGTCCTTCCCAGCTGCAACTTAGCTTTTCAAGAGTTACATAAAACTGATATATTAAAAATACCCTTTCTACCAAACAGAATTTTTCACAAAACCAAGTTGCAAACAGCTAAAATACCTTCGATACTAATTCTTTCCTTACAATGTGCTTCTACGGTTCTACATGTTCTGCCAAGAATGGGCTGTCCTTCAGTTCTCTCATCCTGGTAGCTGTAACCTACATGTCCTCCCATGTGTACCCTGCTGTCTGTTGTGTTACTCTGCACATTATATGAGCTTTCACTGAATGATGAACAAGTACATTCCATGTGTGTCATGCCATAGTCTTTTCTGAGTCCAACTGGAATGAAAGAGAAATAAGATGCAAATGACGGTGGCCTTTTATACTTTAAGATGGAGAGAGAGTCTTGTCATAGAAAATGAATTTACAAACATTTTAAACATGTATGATGGCAAGACATCATTCTGCCTTTAACAGGATGAAGTTGTGATTAGCAAGATTCAGCCTCGAAATATATATATTTTTTTTTAATATGGACCAATGAGTCTATTTTTTGACACTTTTAGAATATGTGTCTCTGTGCTTGTGTAAGGCTGTGTTAGGTTTTGTGTTGTTTACTGCCACAGTAGCCACCACCTGATAGATGCTGTAGTTGCAGAGAGGTCCTTCAACCCTTTGCAGTAGAAGCTTAGCAATACTCAGCCAGTTCTCTGTAGTGCAATGTCCTGTTCAGGGCAGGTGACTTTAGCCTGTTTGTACTTGATGGTTACCACATAACTAAACTAATTTGCAGTTGGCACCTTGACCCAACCAGTCAGAAAGTTGAACAGTTGCATAGATGTTTAACGTGGGTTTTGGAGGTAAAACCTCTGAAGCTGAACATTGTTGTCTTGGGCAGGGTGTGATGCAGGGTAGCCTTTTCTCATGCAGTTTCTGCTGGAATCTGTGAATGTTCATTGTGATTTCTGTTGATAGTATTTATTAGCTGTAAAAGTGAGAATCTTAAATGAGCTTCAGTAGTGAAAGGCATTGGGCTTCGATGTCTGAATTGACTTCAGTATGGAGCTTCCCAGAGAATGCGCTACAGGTCTTGCAGGCAAACGTCAGGAAGACCTAGAGAATTCTCTCCTCTTGCCAGCCTACAGCTGCCTTGCAGGCAGTCACTTGAGTTTCCTCTGCTTAGCACCATGCTGAGGCTGTGTGGGTTACCGGTGTTCGTCACATACGTGCTATCACAGTACCCAGATTTGTTCCCTCAGTGCCTTGATCTCTCCTACTTGGCTTGAGTTGCATCTACTCCACATTAAGGTTAGTCCTGAGCTTTATGCACCCGGGTGCCTGCTGAAGCAGAGATAGTACAGACAGGAATGCTTTGTTGGTGACAATACAGTGAGGAAATTACAACACACACTTCCATATACTTGAATTGATTTTTTTGGGTTGAAGTTTTTCAGTTTATTTTTGAACATTAGTTTGTTTATCCTTGTAAACCAGGACAACCTTTTTTCAATAAAATCCATTACTGAGAAGGTGTTTAAGTTCTGTGAAAGTCCTAATAAAGCTGTGGATGAAGTGAACACTGCTTAACTGCAGCCTTAAAAGGACACTAGCTAAAGTTATTCTTTTAAATTCTTTACCAGCAGGAGTATATAATTGCTTATAAAAGCCATTTTGCTTTTCACTTCAGCAGAGACCTATTAAAAATATTAATAAAGTATTCATGTTTTCATACCCAGAAGTTAAACACCTGGCTTATTTTAAGATAAAAGGTATTTTTTTTTCACTGAGATTCCATGTGTGAATTTGGTTTTTAGTGATAAGTCTATATATGAATCACTTGTTCACTTATTCTGAAGCAATAAGAGACACTTAGACATTTTGGATGGCAATAAAAACCATATGTGAAAGAATTAATGAAAAACATTCACTGCATTCCTAAGTTTGTTTCTCTTTAGATTATGCTTTATTAGTTTCCAGTACGTTTTATTCTGTTAGTCTAACTGTGCTATAGTTCTAGCTCCACAGAACAGGGTAATCGTGAAACAACAATGGAAAAATTTACCCTGCTGACAGCATGTCCTGTCCACTGAGAGAGCATAATTCAATAACTGCCTCAGATCCACTTTTTCTTCAGATATATTTTCTGTTAGATGCTTACTGAAGGTGCTTATGTACCTGAGGGCAAATGGACTCAGTCCATTGCATTATTATTGGGCTGCTTGCTCTCATTTAGTCACAGTGCGTATTATTAAAAACCATACCTACTGTCAGGAAAAACAATCTGATAATTGGGAGACTTTATCACCGACTCTTTGTGAAGTCGGTATTTTATTATTTAAGGAGGAAACATTTAGATACAGTCTTATTGAGCTTGTTTGTGTGCAGTACTCCTTTTTGAGTCCTTTTTTTAATAAAAAGCTCGAGTTCCATATTAAACTTGAATTATTTCAATGCAAATGGTAACTGTTGTTAATACATAGATTCTTAATGTCACCTGGTACATGTGAAAACAGGGTTTTAACTATGATATACTTATCAAGTTATATAAAATTTATATAATTAATTAAGAATTAAGAAATCACAAGGCAGAGCTATAAAATCGTTCCAGACCAAGGCAAATTTTTCATCTCAGCTGCTTTTTTTGACTGTTTGGTTTGCATTGCACCAGTGCTCACTAGTCACAGTGCATGTCCTCTTGTCAGGTTCAGCAAGCATTGACACATAGCTCGGGGTGAGAGATGGAGTACCTGCAGCTGCATTTTAATTCCACTATAACTTAAAATGTAATGGTCTGGCCATGGTGGCTGAATTTGGTTGTATCATCTCTGTATTGTTAGCACTGGTTTACATTAGAAACAGGCTTTTAAGCCTTTGTCCCTCAGGTTAGTGGTCCTACAGAGTTCTTGGACGCAGGTCTAAATACAGAAACCTTATGGGGAAAAAAGCTATTTGTAGTATTAAAAAGCATAACTTCACTGGTCAAACAACTAGAAGGTGAAGACAGATTAATAAATGTACTCTGGATGGGGTAGTTTATTGTATCTTATTGGAGAGTTCTCCTTGGCCAAGGTAGCTGGAGTCTTTTAGGGTTTTTCATTTGCTTGTAGTTCACAAGTAGAATTGAGCTGAGGGTTTTGATGCATCAGTCTATGTTGCTCTTTCAAACTAGTCATTTGCAAAAAAGATTATTAGAATGATTCCTTAAGAATTAAACTATAACTGTAGAACAGCAGATAATTGTACTACATATTTGCTATTATCTACTCAGTGTTGATGTGCAGAATCAAAATCTACAACCTGAGATAAGTTATAAAGTAGACATGTTTATTACAGCGCTGGGTGCAAGGGGGATCACTTCTTCTAACTTGCGTGCCCTACTTCAAAGCAAGCAATTATTTATAACGAGAAACATACATATTCATTGGCAAAGGAGGGGTTATTATAATTATTTCTGGGAACTCATTATCATAAGTCTCCTCCCATTGATGCCTGCACACTGCTGTCTCATGGTCTTGGGCCGGGGTCTTTGGCTTAGAATGCAAGGTTGTGCTGATCGGGCAGCCACAGAACTGGTATGATTTAGCTTATCTCTGGAGGCTCCTCTCTGTTCCCTCTTAGCTCATAGTTACTCCCTCTTACCTATACAAACCAAGGTTACTCAAAACAGTCTATCAGGATTAGTTCCTCCTATCTATACAAAACAAGCTATAGCTGCAAAATTAAAAGACTACAACACAACAGTTGAGCCAGTCTCAGTGCGTGTGTATATATATATAATCTACTGTATGCTCACTGAGCTTCCCATTATGCATACACTTGCTAGCTGAAGAGCAGTTAAATACAGCACAAACTTGTGGGTCTGCAGCAGGGTCCATCTAAATGTCCAATGTAAAATTCATTCTAACTTTTTGTCCAGTTTTATTGAAGAAATCTATAAATGAGGATGAGGGCTTCTCACATGCTTCTAGAAAACTACTGTGTATTCCTTTCATTTTAAGGCCAGTTTATCAGAAACCAGTATTTTGGTTTTGTTATGTCACGGCCTTCAAATTTCTGAATAATCTAACCAGTAGCTTTCATGTCTCCTGTATTGCTTATCTCTTTAGTTACTTATGAGTTAATCTACAAAGACTTTGATTTTTTTTTTTCCTCCACCTTTCCGTTCTTATTTTTATTCATTTCCTCTGAAAACCTTCCATATTACTCTAAGAATATGGTTCACAGAAAGTAATAAATTGTGTAAGTGCAGTTGTATGAGTCTGTGCTGACTTCATGGAAGCACTAATTTCAGCCTTTCAGATGGTTTGTATTGCCATATCTTTACTGTCTGTTTTCAGCTGCAGTGTTCTTCATTGGTCTTCCTTTCCAGCTTTTTTTCCCTGAATTGCTGGATTTTAAACTTTCTTCCAAGAGCAAATTAATAGGAATTGTTTGAAGTTGAATTTTACAGTTAACCTTTATGCTGCTTTTTCTTTTTTGGTTGGTTGTTTTGTTGGGGTTCTTTTGTCTTCTGTAAGGGATGATTGAAAGCTTGTTTATGTTAATGGGAATCTCCTTTTGATAGGAGGAGGCTTTGCAGAAAATATTCATCCACTGTCTACAAATTTTTATTTGTCCCTAGTTTTAGTCCTTGGTGGATTCTGTGGTGTTGCATGCTTTACCAACAGGTTCCTTGCATGCAAGGTAAGAACTCCGACTTATACAGTGACTGTCAGTGAAGAAGATGCACTTGTTTCCTTGCAGATCAGACAGCCTTCCAGGGTTCCTTTTCGGTAGCAACACCTTGTTCCACTGATATATTTATTTCTCTCTTCTCTAGCAGGCTATAAACTTTCAAAGAACCTACAGTAGGTAACCCTGTGACTAACATCTGCTTTCTGCCTGTTGGGACCTATTTGGCTTAGAGTTTACACTAATGAACTTAACACGGAAAGAAAGTAGGAGTGCTGATGAAATTTCAGTGGTGACATGAAGCTGAGAGAGACCAAACTGTTATAGTGGAGGCAGAGATTTTAATACAGTAAGATCTAGATGTTCCCAAGGCCTGAAGTAGTATAAGACAAAGTTAAATTATTCAAAGTAAAAGATCACACATGCAGGAGTGGCTAGCAATGTTTTACCTATAAACAGGTTGTTTGCCAGAATTAAATAGTGAGGAAAAGGGCTGGTTAATCATGTGGAGTTTGAACCACTCAGTTATAATGAAAACACAAATGCAGTGAGTCGCCCTTCAGCTGACTGGGTCCATGGCGTAGTCAGATTGTTTCTGCACCTTTGGGGGCCGAGTTAATAATTTCCTTAGACTTCTTGGGATCCCCTAGAGAGCTAAGACCTGCATGGAGTTTGCCTGGGTCAAGCACACAGAGAGGGCTTGGCTCCCATGTGAGGCTAATAAGCCTTTGATGATCCTGGGAGAAAAAACTGGGAGTGCTGGTCCTGTGTCCCTCGGGAACTGTGCAAATAGATTGTTGAGGCTCCAGAGGTGAATTATTGTGGAGCCAGGAAGAGCTTGTCAAGGGCTGTGAATTTGAGCTCAGAGCTGCACAAAAGCAGCTACAGCTGTTTGCAGTGAAGACCTGTCCCCTGAAGCCTGCATCCACTGGATGCTGCCTTTTGTAGGAACTCATAGGCATGAGGTATTCCTTTCTGTGTGATGTGGATAGTCTGTGGCACTTGGGTGTGCTATCTACAGAGCTTCAACTGTACTTTTAGGTTGGTTTGACCTACCTGCCCAGTGCTTCTGTGCAGCAGGTGGTAGGTTTTGAGTATCTTGTTATATAGGGTAGAGAATTTTTACTTTCATACCTACTGGGTTTGAGCTGATAGATATCAGAGTTAAGGAATTTTTGTTTGTTGTTTTCTTTTCCTCTTCAATCTCTTACATCTGTTATGAGATGACCAAAGCTCGCTCTTCAGAAAGATCATATGACCAAAAAAAATCTTGACATACTGCTTTGTACCTGGAGATAGTGAGAATGGAGGAAAAAAACCCAGTCTGATGCTCTTGAGCATTCAGTTGAGCCAGTATGCTATGGAAGAGTTAAATCACTGGTTTTCTTAACTTGCAAATGCAAAAATTTGGCCTCAGGTGATTAGTTGCTGTTTAAGAATGTTTTGTTGATATGCTGCCATCCTCTCTAGCATTTCAAAAGATTTTTACATTAATATTATATCTGCCCTACAGGTTATTCTGCTACAGTCTTTGGCAAAAGTCTTTCAGTGTGTTGTCTTCTTTTTTTAATCCTTCCTCTTTTGTAGGGAGAGAGTTAAATCAAGTTATACCTAGCCTATGTCTCTTTAGCAAGTTTGTTATAAGTATCTTGAAAGGCAATCTTGAATAACATGCAGCTAACTAATAAAAGCAGAAGATGCTCTTTCTTTAATGGGGAAGTTCAGAGGGTTAATTTGTATCTGAATGCCCTACAGATAACCTTTTCCATGAGCTCCAGAAGAGCCTCTTAGACCTGACTGCATTCCTTTGGGACTCATTTCTCTCATCTGCAGAGTCCAACAGGTGCAATTGCCTCCATCCATATGCAGCTTGTCCCTACTGTTCTAAGCAGTGATGAGATATTTGATCCTAAATTTGTGGTGTCATTTTGCACTGATCTTGTGGAAACAGAAGTGCCAAGCTCAGTGTTAAATCAAGAATTTGACTTCCACAAACGAACAGTCTTTTCTACATACCCTCAGGCTACACTATTCTTTAATTTAAAGAGTGTGACCACAGATTTTAATAGAAAGATTGTTATTAATATGTTACTGTTCATTTTTGCCAGTCTTATTTTATCTCTGAAATACATAATAAAAAAATATTTTAATGGAAAAATGAGACATGTTGGAGTAATTCTCTAAACATGTGAATCAACTAGTGACAGCACCAGTCTAGTTTTTCTCAGCAATGCAATTAAGCAATGCACATCTGGTAAAATAACTATTATTTCTACTTTAGCTACAGAAAAGTCATTTACTTTGATATTTGATCTGAGGCAAGTTTTCTACTGTTGTCAGTGGATGGACTTGCAGGGTTCTCATTCAGAGGGGCTGTACTTGTTCTTAGAAGTGGAACAACTTTTTAATCTTCTTGGTATTTGTTCCTTTGATACTGGACTTAAGTGGCTCAACTTTCATTGTATCAATATTCTAAATAAGGAAGAACCTTTATGCATATACTAAATTTGCATTGCTCAATTACTATGATTTCTGTTCAGGAATTATTCTTTGAGACTGTGGGGTTTTTTGCACTAGCTTTCAGTTGTATTTGAACTGTCATAGGAAAATGCCCTTCTCTTGCCTCCAGTGTGGAGTAAACCTACTATTAGGGTCAAAAGCAACAGAAAATTAAAGCAGAATAAATCCTTGGTCTCAGAAGGTTGGTTTGAGCACACTAATAGCAGGAAAGGAGTCACGCTAATCATATTTTTTTAGTCTGGGAACTTGGTAAATTTGATAAATTGGGATTGGTTTCATCAAACAACTAAAAATATATTAAAACTGTTAAGCATCAAAATACAGTGTGGTAAAAGGAAAAATAGTAGGTTTTGACAAATTAAGCTATCTGTATTTTGAAATCTTCAAAGTGAGTATCATGCAGTAGAATACTTCTAACTAGCTTATGTTCAAGTGCCTAGATTCATTGACCTAGTTAAGGTCAAGCAACGCTGTGACAAGGGATGTTAAAACCACACAAGCTCATGGGTAATTCTTTCTCTGGCTAGAAATTACTGAATGTATTACATGATTTGGTCACCATAGATTTTTCCTGTATGTAACTGTTAACAGATATTAATTTGAGAACTCGTTATTGGTTGCATCAAATGCTATCAGAGATTTCCTAATACTCTATTGCTAATTCATGGCTGTTTTTATACTCCAGTCCTACTCAACTATTTACATTTTATTTTGAAACTCTTGAGTTCCTTCTGATACTCTTCAGCAAAGCTTTGGGCACTTTTTCCTGCAGCATCTTCCTGCCTTAGCTTGGCTGTTACAGTTTGGATAGGTGGGCAGCTGGGTGGATAAAAGAACTACTTCGATGGTTGGCCTCAGAGGTCACACTTTACCTGCTGGCCAATAGGTAACAAGTGGAGTCTACAGTGGTCTGTCCCGGATCTGTCCTGTTTAATATCTTTAGCAATGATCTGAATCAGGCAACACGGGACAGTCTCAAGTTTGCAGATGACAGCAAACCAGGGAACCCAGCTGATAGTCTGGAGAGTAGAGCTGCCAACCAAAGGTACCTGGAGGAATGGGCCTGTAGGAACCTCAAAATTAAGCAGGGACAAATATCAAGTCCTGCACCTGGGGGAAAGAAGAGCCCCTGGCAGGGAAACAGGCTGGGAACAGAAGGGCTGCAGGGCGCAGCCCTGCTGGAAAAGCCCCAGGGGTGTTGCCAAACAGCCAGGTGCCAAGAGAGGTTGTGCCATCTCCATCCTTGAAGGTTAAGCAAAACCCTGAGCACTGACCTCATGGCTGAGCCTGCTTGACCCAAAGGTTGGATTTAAAGACTTCCTGAGGTCCCCTGCGACCTGAAATACCTTATCCTATGATTCTGTGACTACTTATTTATTCAATTTCATATTTTGTTTTGAAATTTGCATTTGTAATTGAATTTGCATGTCTAAAATGTTACATGCTCAGTCTGTTCTATCACAGATTTAACTAACGCTCTGTGTGCGTGTGCGCGCCTGTGTTGTAGCGATCTGTTCAAAAAAAAGAAAAAGTCTGGGCCTTTACCAAGCTCGTGTTTCAAAAATAATCATACGCATTATTTGCATCTCTGTGCTTATTACTGATTTCTTTTATGCTTATTTCTTCTGTAAACTTGCCTCATGATTGATACGCTTTTTTGTTTCAACAGAGGGAGAATATATCAAGATGTTCATGCGAGGCCGACCAATCACAATGTTCATTCCTTCTGATGTAGAAAACTATGATGATATTAGGACAGAGCTGCCTCCTGAAAAGTTAAAACTGGAGTGGGTGTATCCTTGATATCAATAACTACTTGCTCTTTCTTTTTGTGTCTTGTCTTGACCCCTTTTTTTTTTTCCTTTAGAGACTGGGAAAAAAGCTTAATATAACAGTTGAAATGGTTTGTAGCTACTGTATATACAACTTGAAGTTGCAAAATACGTAGACACTGAAAAGATGTGTTTTTTCCTTGTTTTGCTGTTGAAATTAATTTATTTTTAGTATTAAATAATGTATCTTTGCAGAGTTGCAGGGTTTCAAAAATGTCCCCACTATATTTATGTAGGCTTTATATTCAGAAACATTTTTAGTTTTAAACCTTTGTTCATTTTAAGGAAGTTTTGCAGCTGTGGAAGATCTTGAATTTCTCATTGTCCTTCCCTAGAGAGAAGCAGCTGTACTTTGCACTGCTTCTGTGTTTCAGCTTCAGAGTGAAGGGGTCAATTTCTTGGACATCAGTTTGCATGAAATATGATAAATAAATCTGTAATTTGAAGAATTGTGTTAGTGTCTAGCTGATGGCAATACTCTGGGCTTAATAGATCAGCTGTTAAGATCATTGTAAGGGATGTGCATTTGGACAAGTTTGTGTCTTCCTGTCAACCCCCCCCCCATCTCTGCAGATTCTTCCCATAAGCTGTGATTGTGTAAGTTTCTTAGTACTTCGGTAAAATAACATGTCTAGGCAGCACTAGAGTTGGTGTAATAATTTCAAGTTTGATTCTTCTAACGTTGCTGAAAGCAGGGGGTTTCTTAGGAATGTTGATGATATACTGTCATATGTCAGGATATGTACAGACAGAGGCTGCCCATACCTCAGTATATCTCTTGGTGACTAAAGCATGTTTTATGCCTTACATTTTTAAGGCACCCTTGTTACTCGTTTTAGGAAAAAAAGATTTATCTTAGCATTTTTCCTGCCTTTGTTAACTAATAGATATTTAAAACAGACAACTTTGGGTTCTTAGTTATGAAGAGCAGCTGTGGAGCTTGTGTCCTCTGAACTTTTCAGTGAAACTGTGGAAGTTTAGGCACCAAAGGAGGATATTTCTGGTTTAAAAGTCTGACAGGAAGGAAAACCAGAGCTCTTATTTGTTCTTTGCAGAGCTGTGATGCCCAGCTTTCCTACTGTCATAGCTCTTGGATGCTGATACTGGCACTCATATGACCATGGAGTGAATTGGGTCAGTCAGTCACTGATCTGGCTGTAATGTAGTCTTTTTTTGTGGAGTGAACATTCATTAGGATCAACTCATTAATTTGATTTGCCCCACAAACATACAAGGGCTAAAACTGGCATACTGGAGGAAGATCTTATTTTTCAGCAACAGGGAGCAGTTTGGACTTATGAAAACTGTGAAATAACACCCTCAGTTAAGTAGGTGCAAATGCTGGTGTGGACACAATTAATGTCCAAGGATCTTTAAGTTCAGGTTAAACCAGTTTCCTGCTGAGGGCTAATTAAGGTGAAATAAAACTTGTCTAAACGTTTTTAGAATCTGTTTAAGGAAACATCATCCTAAATCAGACCGGTACATTCATGAGTTGTAGGGTATATTTTGGACATGATGGTGAAGAAAACAGATGATGAAAAGACAGTAAAATTTGAGGGCTTAATATTTGTCTCTATGGAGTTGCGCAAAATTGCTCTTCCATTTTAGAACCAGGATTATACAGCAGCAGAAGATTGTGTGCTTTATGCACACATTTAGCAAAGGCAAGAACTCTGCAAACCAGTTATAACTTCCAAATATGATGGCAAACTGAAGCCTGTACACCTTATTAAAGAGGCATGGGAACAGTGATTTGAAGAATAGTAATGTCAGGTTTCTGCAACTGAAAGGTCATAGTGGTGTTCAATCTGTAAGTTTTGTTTTGAATACCTTTAATTCTCCTGCTTTCTGGGTGATTGGTTACAATAGGAATTTCCTTTGATATTGTTTTGGAAGATGCTGAATAACTTGGGGGCAGGGTGGGGGGTGTTGTTTCTGTGATAAATGAGCTGTGTCCTGCAGGTATGTAGCCAGTACTGTAGATTCAACAGAACACACTTAGCTTTTGTCTGCCCTGCAGATTACTGTCAGTCGAAGTACCTAAGCCTGTTGGCAAGATGAAGTAGCTCAGGAGGAAGTCTGAGCTTTTGACTCTGGTTCCTGAATTATTTTATTTAAATGTAATAATTTAGTTTGGGTATTCCTGTTTTATAGTATAGTCTTTACTACTACACTTTAAGAATGGTTAAAGCATATCTGTCATTCCTAGTAATAGTGAAATGGGTTTATTTAGCTACTACGGAGGTCACAGACAGTGCTGCTGCTGACAGGCAGTGATTTTATAGACTCTCTCCCATTGTATAGCAGCTCAGTTTCTGGAGGGTATTTCTGACCCTGTGTTAAAAGATTATTTTTAGGACTAGTGCTCTTCTTTCTAAGAATAATTGAAGCCAGCAGTAAAAATACTAGCTAGACTCATTGAAAGATTGACATTGAAATTTATTGTCAATCATCAAAAAATCATCAAAGTTTTGTCACCACTTTTTCTGGTCAAGACAGACAGTCAATTATTGTATTGCTGTATCTGCTGCTTTGTTCTGGGTGTGTGGAGAAGGAAAGAACTGCTATGGAGCACCAATCCTTTTCATTTTCTCTCAAGATAGTCTGGGATGGAAAATGAGAAAGCAGAAAATGTCTCCCACAAAACAAGTTGGTTTGTTTATGTGTTCCTAAAAAACATGCTCCTAGAAAACGCAGCTGCTCTTTGGTACTTTATTGTGTAGAAGAAGGAAAGGCAAGGAGTGGACAGAGAAAACTGTAAATATCTCTTGCAGCCTCATGAATGCCACATCTTAATGGTGGATTCCAAAACATTTAGCCATAGCTTTTCATGGTGGATTTCTGCTGTGGAAGGGCATGTTTGTGTAAATCATTAATACTTTTCCAGGATGAATGTTCAAAAGTGTCAATCTTAATAAATTCTTACCAATACACTCCCTATTGTATACAGTAGATTAACATGATCTGCCTTTCTCCTCTGAGAAGGTACTTAGAATAGTGATCCTCATGCTTCAGGATAGAAAAAATATTTTCATTGGTTTGTAGCCCATTGTTTTTGAAAGTTCAGTGGTCTGGTTATTTTGGTTTAGGTTTTTTTTGGTTGGTTGGTTTGGTTTTTTTGAAAGGCCATTCTGGCATTTCTTTTTGTTCTATCAGTATTTAAAAGAAGAAAGAGGAAAGATTAGTGGGAAAGTAAGTGATGGAGAAGAAAGAGAGGCTTTTTTTTTTTTTTTAATGTTGCACTGTATCAGCATTTCTGTCAATACCATTTGCTAAGCAAGCCAGTGAATAATCTCCAGAGGAGGCATGGTATTCTTTTCTCATAAATGGAAGACAGCAAGATATAAATCATATAAATTTGTCTTATTTTCCATACTCTTAAGAGATTTAATTGACAACTGAATTTGGTGTACCTCTTTGAAATATTGTGTAGTTACAGCAGGTGTTTAATTTTGCCAGTGTTCCTGTGGTTCAGTGGAACTGCAAAAGAGGAAAGGTGGTGTGGTGGTAGATTTTTTAGGTGGGAGATGTCATTGGAAGGGACGTGGTGGTATTTTTGGTGGAAGAGTAGCCCGCTTCCAAGAACAGTAGAGACCAGTCTCTTAGGAGGTGTCAGTTAAGATACTCCCAAACTTGGAGTGTTGCACCTGCTTTCTTTCAGGAGAAGGGTCCAGCTTCATCCATACAGCTTCCTCTCTGTGGGTCTTTGACTTCCTTTTATTTACCTATTAACCAGAACCTAAGGCTGGAATCCTTAGTTAAAGTTGCTTAATGTATTTCCCATACTCTCCTTGCTGTTGCAGGTGTATTAGTTGGCACTGAAGTGGAGAGCTCTCTGAGTTATGATGTTAACTGTACCTAGTGACCCTGGGAAACAAAATACAGGCAGACAGCCACATTAATAGCCTAGGTGAAGAAAATTGCACCTGTTACAAAGAAATAATGAGTTGTAATAGTGTTTGATCAGTGCTAAACAAGGCTGGCTCACAGCTTGTAAAACTTCTTAATGTCACTAGGAGTCATGCAAGTTTCCTACAAGAATCATCCCTTTTACATATTTTGGATAGACTTGGATAGACTATTTTTCACTGTGTCAGTTCCTTTTGAGTTTTGTTTGTTTTAAAAACACTCTAAAACAGTCTAAAGAAATATTTCTTTAACTTGGCAGCCGCTGTGCAGAAGCTTGCCTTTTTGTGAAGCGTATTAAGACTTTTCACACACTTGTTTTAAAAGGCCAATTGGAAGTAATACTCTGATGTC
>JANHGN010000573.1:7746-23591 GCA_024605025.1 Megaceryle maxima | reverse complement strand
TTGGAAGGGACCTCTAGAGGTCATCTAGTCCAACCCCCCTGCTGAGAGCAGGGACATCTTCAACTAGAGCAGGTTGCCCAGAGCCTTGTCAAGAATATTCTTTAGTATCACCTGTGTTTTTGTTAATTTTGCCTGTCTGGAGAAAGATAATTTTACCAGGATTTGATGTTTTTAATAGAATTCTGACATAAGGCAAAAAATTGTTAGGATATACACATGAATATTCTGTAAGAATTAATCATTAATAAGCTATGTTGATGAACTTCATTTATCCAGTGTCCATTTATAGTAGCATTTTTTCCTTAAAATGTATGTTTAGTTGCACCTAGAGTTTGTTATTACCTTGAATCGAATAGTGACATACAGAAAACATGGCTGAGAGTAAGCAAGTATTGACTATCATATACAACTTTTAGGCTTAAGTAACATACTCTCCTCATGCCAGTGTCTTTTAATAATGTTATGTTAAAGCTAATGTTTTATGTTGGGTAATATTACCAGAACCCTGACAGAAAACATTCTGAATGATTGCACTGATTTTCTATCGTCTGTGGCTAGTATTAGTGTATTTTCTAAAGATAAATAATACAGAAAACAAAGCAAAGGCACACTGTAAAATAAAGCAATGTATTAGAATTCAAGCATTCAATTAATTAAAAATTTGCAGTCATCGCTGACATAAGACATAGGAACACATACTTAAGGCTAATCAGGAAGCATTAAGAAATTCAGAAAGTATTAACTGTGTGCTACTAGTTTTATATTATTCCTCACAACGTATTTTGAAAAGCAGTCAGTAACCATGTATTATTCCTATCCTTGTAAGATGAGTTTTAAGGTTGTGGAGTGCAATTTTTTAGTGTATATTAGACACTGGAATGGACTGCCCAGGGAGGTGGTGGAGTCGCTGTCCCTAGAGGTGTTTAAGGAAAGATTGGATGTGGCACTTAGTGACAAGGTGTAGCTGATGTCATGGTGTTGGGTCATAGGCTGGACTTGATGATCTTGAAGGTCTATTCCAGCCTCAGAAATTCTGTGATTCTATTTTAAACTTAAAAATCCACGTAATTAAATTTGCAAGTTTTTCATAATTGTGATTGCTCTGGAGTGAGATCATATTGTTCATATTGTATGCTTCTATTGAACAAATAAATGAGGTAGGTTTTGGGTTAGGTCCTGATCTAGTCTATACATGATTAGATTGTTCCTTTTTACTGGGGGAACTGCATTTCTGGTACTGTTGTGCACTGTTTATGAACTTCAAAAATAAGCACCTATCAAGATGCATGATTTGGTTTTACTGATATTTCTTTTCCTAGGTTCCTGACCAGTATGGAACAATCAGAGCAGTAGCAGAAGGAAAAGCAGATCAATTTTTAGTGGGTACTTCACGAAACTTTGTTTTGCGAGGAACATTTAATGATGGTTTTGTAGTAGAGGTACAGGTGAGCACAACTGTGTTTTAAACTATAACCCAAAAATGTAAAGGCTTTCCCTGCTGGTGTGCTATTCCAGGAGAGTCTGTTTTATTCATTGTTAAATTATACTTATTTTCTTTTCAGGGACATACAGATGAACTCTGGGGTCTGGCATCCCATCCTTTCAAAGACTTATTTTTAACGTGTGCCCAAGATAGGCAAGTTTGTATGTGGAACTCTGTGGACCACACACTGGAATGGACCAGGCTGCTAGATGTATGTCAACCTTTTAATATTAAATATAATGCTGGAAAATAGGGAAAAAACATCAATTTTCTGCAAAACCCTTGTCCCATCTGATTGCAAGAGAAGCAAAAATACTATAGTTATGGCTTTAAAATCAGCTATTCAGAAGCTTTGATAACCTTAACCAGGCTCATCAGGCATTGTATATACTATAATCTGGTTATCATTGTCTCATGCCATTCTGATAATCCAAGTTGAATAAAACTTAATTCTTTGTTCTTGTTATGGTTTAACTTTTTTCAATTATTCAAACAATATGAAGGGGATATCAAAAAACTGTGCAAGTTTTGGCTTTAGATGTCCTTCCTTACTGTCATTGTTCATGTTCTAGTTCTGTCCTAATATCCAAGCAAAAGTATTTACCCAGGAAAAAAAAAAGTATTACACAAATTCAGGCTTTTACTTTCAAGAAGGTCATGTAGCATTATGTTACAGATACATAAAAAGAAAGTCGTGAGGATTATAAGCATGATGCTAACTGATTGTTTTTTCCTGTGTCAGTTGAGCACAGACTTTTAAAGTAGCTTTGGTATAGGGAGAGGTGTTTGACTGTAAGGGAGCAGGCAGGTAAATGATTTGTCTGTGCCTCTCTGTTCAGGAACCGGGACACTGTGCTGACTTCCATCCTAGTGGAGCAGTGGTCGCGATAGGAACGCACTCGGGCAGGTAAATGCCTTTCAGCTGAGCTGTGATGATTGATGATTGAAAGTTTGAAGGAGACAGTTTGATACTATATATTGGAATTCATTTGCTTTTTATTCTTCTTGTTTGAGGTTATGTAGCCTAAAAAGCTTGGTGAAAGGGGCAGATCTTCCTTACATGGGTTAGATGAAGACAGAAGGGATTATTTGCCTGTTGTTGAGCTGCTTTGCTTTTTTTAACTACTACTTCATGAAAGCCCAGATCTTGATTGATTTTTTTTTAAATTTTTTTTTTTTTATGTGTTTCCATGAGTATTCCTTATTGGCTTTACCAAGAATCATATGTATTAATACTCTCTGTGTATGTTACATTAGTTTATAAGGTACACAGTACAGATCTTTCTCTTTCCCAGATCAGACACATTTTCAACCTTTTAAACTGATGTGGAGAAGCAAATGAACAGGCTAGTACTTTGCTTTTTGTGTGCGACATAGTTCAGCATGGCACATTGCTGCAATTAAGTGCTACTGAGCTGTTAATATTCTTCCTGAAAAGGTTATGTATTTGAAAGCTATCAAAACACAATCTGGATCTTTTAATTTGGGCTTCTTTCAGTACTGAATTTTTTTTTTCCTAGTTCATAGTCAAAATCTGACTTGATATCATTTCCCAAGAAAGGAACCTCATGAAATGGATTTTTAGTAAGTGACAATTAAAAGAAAAAACAGGATATTCATAGCATTAGAAAGGTGAGAGGAGCAGATATTACATCAACTGGCCTATTCTGTTTTTCAGCTATACCTCATGGTTGACAGCTCGATGATAGAATAATGCATAGTGCATATAAGAAAATCGGGATTTTTTGTGTGTTTAATTCATCCCCTTTTTCTATTTTTTATACCTAACCTCATGCCTAAAAAACACTTGTAGTTTGGTTTTTAGAAAATGCTGATCATATGCAACATCCTTAAACTTTCCTGCATAAACAGAATGTTAGATACTCTTTAGGGAGTTTCCTTCTCCAAGATGAAGATAAAGTCTGCACTAAATTCATTAGGTATAACATCAGGATAGAAAACCTAGTTTTCTTGCTGAATCTTGCTGAGCTTTTGTATATTTGGTTTCCACGTTACCACTTTTCATTTGTTGATCTCTTTCTATCGCATTAAATACAATGAGTGTTTCATTAAACAGAGCAGAAGATACTTCAGGCAATATTAGTGCTTGAAACAGGGAAAAGGGCAAAGAAGGTCACGCTACATTTCTTGAGAGTTAGTAGACATTTTTGAAACTACATCAAAGCACAATCAAGGCTATTGAGTGGCCGAAGCATTCAGTTTGTTGTTTGCTTTAGACTGACTTTATTTCCCCCCATCCCCCAGAGCATTTAACATCACTTTTTTTAGTTCAGCACTTTTCAGTTTAACTACTTCTTTTTAAATTACTTGAAGCAAACAGTTTATACTGTGTTGGATAAGTTTATGGCCTTGAGTGTTAGTTAGTTCTTTATTTTGTTGGGGTTTTTTTTACCCAGTCCTTGGAACTATGCACTTGTATTTTTCACCATTATATTTATATTGTGTTCTGAAATACCATGATTCAGTTATAGGTTTAAGATATACAAATGAAACAGAATTGAAATGAGGCCTGGTAAGTGTACAAGTGGATGAGAAATAAATGGAGTTGTGAATCAAGATAAACAGGCCAGTTTTAAATTTACTGACTAACCTGCAGCATCACGCGCTGCTTTCTGTGCCAGATAATTTGGTCCAAGGGAGTTATTTCCCAGGGAATGAGGGCTGCATGATATATCTCAATTGGTGTAGGAGAAGATAATCCCAGACCCATAACAAGTTATTTAATAATTTGATTCATAGCCCAAAATGCTTAACACAAGTATCAAATGAGTCTAATCTGTTTAGGACTCAGTAAACCTAAACCTTGGATATGTCTGTCTGTTGCTGTTCTAGTGCTGCTTCGCTTACAGTACAGGTCAGTAATACAAGGTTAAGGAATAGAGCATTCAGGAAGTTGGGTTTCATGGTTAAAATTGTGATGTGAAGAAAACTGAATTTTCTACCTCTCTTCCCATTCTCATCTGTTGTTTCACAACAGTGTGATTTATCAGACCAACACATCATAGTTTTGGTGTGGTTTTCATGTACCACTGACCATGATGAGTATTTTGGTATCATTTCCCTTTTGGAGCTGTCTGCACATGGTCTGTTAACAGGTTTTACTACTTCTTTAAATGTCTGCTGTGTGCCTGATCATCAGTTTTCTGGTCTTAAGCCTGGTTTGGAGAGAACTAATACTTTTTGTGGATCCTGACATTAGCTGGAAGTGCACAGCTGGAAAATTAAGAACAACTGGTAATCAGAAATCCTACCAGAAAAGTGGGTTTTTCAAGGCAATATACATCCTTTTGCTGTGCTGCCAGTGGTATTATTTGCAGGGAAGTAGACCTTTCTGTGACTAATCATGTAGAATGTCTTGAATGCTGTGCATGTGAGTATTCAAAAGTACTGCAGGAAAAAAAGACTGTTAAGATTCTTACAAAAATGCTAATATTATTAAGAAAACTGAAGGCTGAAGGACAAGACCGGAGTAAGCCAGAGCCACAAGGAGTTAAATCAGTCAATAGAACTATTGAGATTTACCAGTTCAGCATGTGTTGTGGTATTAAGATGAAGAAACCTAAATATTTCAGGGAACCCATCTTAGGAGATGTGTTGGTTTCTTCACTCTGATTAATGCCTTGCAGGTTCAACATTCAGTATTAACTACATGTGGGAATTGCAAGTGTAAGTGCAAAAATATATTACTTCTTTGGAATACCATTTCCCTAGTGATTTAAGCAGAATAATTCTACATTCACAGATGTGAATTATCAGTAATAAATGTCTGTAGTGGGTCAGAGTTTGCTTTCCAAAAGAAAGCAGTTTAAGGGGTATTGTTTTGAAAAACTTCTATTTTTTTAGATAGGTTATTAGGATTTTCTTAAAGCAACAAACAAGAAACAGTTGAAAATTACAAAAGTTCTGTCTTGTTTACATGAATTCACAAACAGGCATCTTATCTTCGGTAACAATTAGGAGAAAAATCAGTAAAAAAGAATAAAAAGAGAAAGAGCCACTATCTTAGAGCTGGGATACCATTCATCAATTAATTTCATCCAGTCCTTGGATCTGAAGTTCACTGGGCAGCAAAGCTTAGCATTTCACATCCCTTAGGACTTTTTCAGGGTCAGCTGCTGTTTGCATGTTGCATGCCTTCATGTTCAAAGGATGAATCTCTCCTGAAGCACAGTTTCAAGGTGAGCCCCAGCTATCTGTGAGAAGGCCCTGAGTGGACTGCAGATGCATTTTATGGAGACAGGCTTTCTTACTGGCAGTTGCAGTGTTTGCCACAGCACTGGGAGATCTTGGAAGACTGAAAAGAGCATGCCTGATTACAGATTGTGGAAGCATCAAGAAACAGCTGAACATAATGTGGCTAGTGCTTCCTTTCTTAAATTATTATGAAAATAGTCACAGTGCACTAACGCTTTCTGTGGTCAGCTAAGATTGCTGCTAGTATTGCCTGTTCAAAAGAATGTTTGGAGAAGGACTGATGCCACAAAATACTGTCTCCTGAGTGCCAAATGAAGTTCAGTGTGTAGTCTTTAAGAGCAGCAGACATTTTGCATTGTGTTTGATGCCACACAATACCACCACTGTGCTTTCAATAAAATGGGGGAGGGAATGCATGTTTTTCTGGTTATATTTTAGGCTTTGGGTACTTTTAATTTTGCATAATACTACCTGGAGGATTACATGGTTCAGGTAACAGGCTCAAAGGACCAACTGTAAGAGCTGGTCTCAGGGCCAATATCAAGAGTGCATGTGTGTCCCTTCCACAGCAGCCTCCGTGCCCTGCCTTGGTTGAGTATTTTAGGACACAAAGTGATCAGCTCTCAGCTTGTCTGCTTGACAAAAGTACTGTGTAGCACTGTCACCTGTGGGAGGCCATGGGAAGGGGGTACCCATCCACTTTGTGGAAGAAGGCTGCATTTGCTTATTACTGTGCTGATCATCAGTTTCTATATCCAGACACCACAATTATGCTGCTTAGGATAAACGGGCGTCATGCTGGGTCATCTGGCTAGGTAAATAGATCTTACAGTATAGTGCCAAAGTTTTTCTGGTAAAGCCAAAGGTCTTCCTATCTCCTGTTTTTGCTGTCTCTGCTCAAGAGGTGTGTTGCCCATCTAGGCTGAGTCAGTGAGGAGCCTCCATTCTGTATGATTCAGGAAAACACAGTATGAGACAGTGGAGCATGACTTTCAGACCAGCTTCTTGTGTTGCTTGAAAACCATATAAATTCAACTCAGTGATGTCTGCATGGTTGTTATTCACACTTCTGTTGTTGTCCCATCAGGATGTACTTTTAGATTAGTTTTGCTGTTACGATGAAGTGATTTTTCTTTCTGTGGTGGAAAAATGGCTTCTCTCTTCACCCCTGCCAAGCTCTTTTATGGTTTTTGTTGTTTGTTTGTTTGGGTTTTTTTGTTGGTTGGTTGGGGGGGGGGGGTGTTTCATATTTTGGTTGGTTCTTCATCCACACCCCTCTCAGGATTATCAGCCAGGTAACATTTTAATGAAGCATTTGACAAGGCGAAAGTGTGGCACAGTTTGAACTTCATAGCAGAATAGAAACCTGCAATTCCTAATGAGTTCAGAGAACCCCCAAAGCTTCCATGGTGTAGATTGGAAATCAGAAGTCCACTTGCGGCAGAGGATTACAGCAGAGAAACTCTGAGTGTGGTTTCTCCTGCCGTCCAATGCAAACATATTAGCTGTTTTCCACTGGTTCCATCTGTCTCGCACACAGATTATTCAGCAGTCCATGGCATGTGAGTCTGGATTTTTTTTATGTGTATGTTTTTTAATTTCTTTCATGTGGTTCTCTAACCACAAGCTGGTTTTAAGCCATAGGGACCAGGCCACTTTCCAGATACCTAGCTGCCAGACACTGGCTGAGCACGAGCTGGAATCTCATCTCCATCTGTAGAAAGTAGCGATACGCGCTGTTGTTCCTGGAGTTTATTTTAGGTTATGTAAGTTTGTTATGGAATAATGGTCCTAGCTTTAGCACTGTTCCACTGAGTTCCCTATGAGGCAGCGGGTGGAATTGCCTTACTTGTTTCCACAGTGTGTGAACTCAATGTTTGCCTCTAGGGATGGAAACCTGGCTGTGGCCTATGAACATGGTTGTGAGATCAGGGTTTTGGAGAAAAGAAACTCAATTCTGAGTACAGTTTTAATGTGTTTAGCCAAGTAGGCATCTTACATTTTCATTATATACAATTATGTATATCTGCTTTTTTTTTTTTTTTGGTCTTTGTTTTGCTGATGTTTGCTGTATTTAGGAGTTAGCTGGGCATCAGGCCTGTTGCAAAATACTCTGGTTCTGTTGATCTTGCCTTCCTTGGCCATTTTGGTGTACAGGCCATTGAGTTTTTCTAAGCATCTCTGAGCTTTTAACATGTGCCTCATAACAATAACTTTTAACCTGCAGTATTAGTTAAGTAAGAATGCAGTTAATGACCTTAGTTATAAATCATACAAACAGGAAATAAATTTAAAAATTCTAGGTTATGAACAAGTAAATTTGAGTAAATGGTTATTCCTTCTTACTTGGCTAAAATTATTCATAAAAATTGAAAGAACTGAGGGGAAAATACCAAACTAGACTGTACTTTGTGTTTAAAAGAAGTCTGGAAATGTTTTAAATTGCCCCCTACTATTTATCTTTTTTTTTTTTTTTTTTTTTTTTTTTTTTAAACTTTGCTTCATACAAATTGAAAGATCATTTTTTATATCAAAGCTGTTCTTCAAAATGGGGAAGAAGCAGCACATTAAAATTCAACTGTAGCCTTAAGGCATCAGTATGATAAGGTTCAGTCATACTAGCTATCTGGTGGTATGTTTATCATCCAGTAGACATTTTGGTGATTACTGCAGTGTTCAAGGGAAGGGAAAAATATGGGCTGGATTTAGAATCTTTATATACTCTTCACTGAAATTTGTATTGCTGTGTGAACCAGAAAAATGTTCCATTAAAAGCAGATGTTCACTGTGCTGCCCTCAAGGGCTAGTATGAGCAGATGAAGGCAGGCAGTGATTATTGCTATTTTGCTTGCTTCTTTTGCTTAGTGGGAATGATACTCATTGGAATTCTCCTCTCTCTCTAGGTGGTTTGTCTTGGATGCAGAAACGAGAGATCTGGTTTCAATACATACTGATGGCAATGAGCAGCTCTCAGTGATGCGCTACTCAGTAGGTATGCAGACTTGTGCATTCAGAATAATTGCTGATAAATGTGATGTCTGTTCTGTTAAACGGTGTTAAACTACTCCCCCAGACTAGAAAAGGCAGAACTTTGAAAAAAATCATTTAAGATGCTTAATATATAACTGAATACTTGCTTACAGATGTGTTTGTGTATGAAAATCTTGGAGATCTGTAACTGCGAACAGTAGAGTTGCCTTTCCCAGCCTTTCCTTCATGTTGAACTGTGCTGTTAAAATGAATGTTAGCTTTGGTCCTAGAAAGATACAAAGTTCTCAACTAAATAGTTGACAACAGAAAAGTCTGTAAAAACTTAGTATTTTGGTGAAATTTTAGTGTGCTTCTTCAACAATTTTCAAGTTTATTAAAACTGTAGAACTAAGAACTGTAGAACTAAGCTGAGATCGGTCTGAAACTCAGAGCTATTTGTTAAGTATTTGCTATGGGATTACATGGACTTTAAGCCAGAGTTGAGTTTCCTCTTCAGACGTGACACAACAGATCATCAGAGACTAACTCCTCTCTATTAAAACTTGATTCGGGGCAACTTGTCCACATACTTTTTTGGTTTTTAATGAGACACAATGCTGGTTAGAAAACTGCTTAAAATGTTTGAATGCTCCACTTCTTTTAAGCATTATTTAGTGCTGATTTATATGCCGTCCCCACCTCCAAAGCTAAGCTAACTATAGAGTAAATATTGTTCTGCATTTTTTGTGATGCAGAAAACTCAGGCTTGCCTACCGTTGAGAATTTTCAGAAATCCAGTGCAATCTGAGGATTTATACCCTGTCCACTGAACAATTTAGAAAACAAAACAAAACAAAAACAGAGGTGAAAGAACTTGACCAAAAAACATATGCAACAAGTAAACAGATAATGACTGAAAAACAACATAATACAAACAGTTATGTATCATTATATACAGCTCATAAGCAGTAGTTTAAATGAGGCTACTTAGTGATAAATCTGAAATAATTACAATTTTGAAAACACATTCTGTTAATTTACATCAAATATTTTGTGTTGTAGATGGCACCTTACTTGCAGTTGGATCCCATGACAACTTTATTTACCTCTACATAGTAACAGAAAATGGAAGAAAGTATAGCAGATACGGAAAATGCACTGTAAGTTTTGGAGAAAAATATAATCTCATTTCTTGCATTTTGATGTTATACATACACTAAGATACTGCACAGTGGAACTCTCCCTGGTGTGATGCTTTTCCTTTTTTATTTTTGGTTATATTCAGCATTTGATTGATCTTTTATATCTGATGGGTACTGCAACTGTTAGTGTTCAATGAACATTTTTGCATCAAATATCACTAATTTCTCAGATTACTGACTTTTTCTTTGAAATGGCAAATTGCCAGTAAGATGGAGAAATGCCTTGTTGCCTATATGCTGATACTCCGTGAAAATATTACACTTGTTTCAAGGTATTTTCTCCCTGTTGGTAAAGTACACCTTGAACCAACACAATAGAATATGTCATTTTGGAGGTTGCAAGTATACATTATTTTCAGCTGTAGTTATCACTACAAAATTTGGAACAGTAAATTTCTGTCCCGGGATAAATAAATTTAAGTGTAGCACGAGTCGTAGAATTTATATTAGTCCTTATGCTTCTGTGAGGTTGTCCCAGTGCTAAATAGACACAAGTTTTTTTTCCTTTAGTGTTATCTAACATCTTGGCCTTAAGTTCAGCTATCTCTTTAGGTTAGTGGGAAAATTTATATAAAGAACATTTGAACCTTCATGGGATTTGCAAATGATATCATAAAAACAGGTTTCATGTTTGAAATGTTTCTTTCAAGGAATGCATTCCCTGCTCAAAAACACTTTTCATATGTTTGTTACCATTTGAATTTCTTTAGTTTTAAAAATAAGACAATTTCTCAAGCTGCTTGGTTAGTTTGAAGATGGGAGGTAAGGGGACCATAAGGCTAAATTGGAGGGATTTTTTTGTTTTGGGGTTGTGTTTGTTTTTTTCTTTTTTTCATTACAACTTTTGATGGAAGATTTGCAATGGAAACTGTTAGGGTGAAACAAGCATTAGCCAGTTCTTTAGTCCCATTTGTGGTGTCTTTAAGAGATTTCTACCTGTCATTTGGCTGAGAACGCCATGCACTGATATAGTGTGGGGGTCTGGAGCAGCCTGGGTCCAGCTGCTTCTGGGGGCATGGGACAGACAGTAGCAGTCAACAGTGTGCTGGGTTTGCCCCATCCGTGCAGTGTGCAGGCTGACCCGGAAGGCTTGGCACTGGCATGAGGAGTCTGGGAGGGAAGGCTGTGCTGGAGACTCCTCAGTGGCAGGATTGTGGTGCAGGATGAGCCAGGGCATCCCACAACCCCCAAGCAGGCTACTGACAGGGTTAGCTGATAGATAGCACAGTGGTTGTTAGACAAGAAATCAGATCTGCAGCCTTGCTGGGGAACTTGGGCAGTGGAGAAAGAGCTGAGCCTACAGGGATGTCAGAGCAGAGCCCCAGTGGGGCTGGTGAGGACTGCAGCAGCTGGCTGCACTTCAGTACAGCATTCCACCCCATGACTTTTTAACTATAAAAGACAAATCGCTTGGAGATAGCTAATCATAATGTATGTAATATTTATCTTGCTATGTATTTCAAGGTCTCTGTGAGCTCTTTGAAGATCTATGAGATCATTTATATCTGTGTATTGTATGTATTATATATCAGGAGAGAGCATATTGCAATTTAAAACAACATCTGGATGTCTGTCTGTCCCTCTGCCTTGGCAAGAAGAGGGTTTGTAAAAATGGGGATGGGAGAAATGAGCATTGTTATACTTAGGCAGAAGCATTAAGGCTTCAAAGCAGATTTCTGATAACCATTTTTTAATTATTTTTTTCCAAGTGTCTATGTGTAGATGCCAAAATTAGCAACCTGGTTTCTGTCGGAGCTGAGCTCTCCTGACCCTTCCAGCTTGAGTAGAAGGCAGTGGCATGTTAGCTGACCAGAGTGTGCTGCATGGCTGCTGATCTGGTTTCACGTGCCCTGTGCCTCCCCTCTGTCGCCTGGCAGGATGCTGGCGGGTTGATACCAGTTTGATGCTAAGCAGGGAGACACCCAGGCATGCTTGGGACCTGGAGCGGTCTCTTGGCTGGTGCCTTGGTGCTGGCACTGCATCCTTCTGGCTTTCTTCTGTCATTCAGTAGCCTCGCGGGTGACCTCCAAGTAGTATGACTCAGTACTTCTGGTAGTCAACTTCTGGCTGTTTCTTCCAACTTGAATACATTATTTGAATACTTTCAGAAGGATTTTATCTACTGAACCAGCACCAGCTTGTGCATAAGGGCTGCATGCCCACTGTTACATTTAAATTCCCTTTCAGTCATGACCAGGCTTTGTCCTGCTGGCCTGTGAGTGTGTTTCCACAGTGAGAGATGGTGTTGGTTGTGATCAGAAAGAATTTCAGATCAGCCTAAACAACCATTTTGACTAGTGCAGCTGTTTCTTGAGGGCTCCAGCTATGCAGACAGCAATGTGGAGGTATGGGCCGGGGTATGAACATCCAGCCTGTCAGCAGCTCCAGGGTAGCTGGTGCTGTTTCTGTTTGCCTTACATCAGAGATATCTGTTAGCAAAGGAGAAGCAAGTGCTGTGCATTTACTGAGAGGGCTGTGGGGTGAAAGCCACATGGGCTGCCATGCTGGAATATTTTATACACTGGACTTAAACTAAAATAATTAGTATGCCCACCCTATAGCCTGTGTACATTTCAACCTTTTCACCAGTCTGAAACGGGTAAACGTTGCCAGTGAAGGAGTGGGTTTCTATTTAGTCAGGCAGTTCTAGTAGCCAGTGATAATATGAGTAATTATGTTCCTTATATATAAAAGTACAGAAAAGGAAGAGCAAAATGTTGCCTTATCAGTGGGAAGCTACCAAAGAAAGATTTTAATAGGAAATAGGATCATCCTACAAAAAATTACGACAATGTTATATTCCAGTTCATCATTCAGTAATCACTTGCCTGAAGGGATTTTGCAGCATGAAGCCCCCTGGCCAATTGCTTTGGGCCAGTCCTCCCCCGCCGCCCCCAGGAATTTTAACAGCTGCCAAATGTCTGGCAGGATTTAGTAAATGACTGACCAATTCTTTTCCATGTTGGAGTTCACTTGCAAATTTGAAGACTTGGAAAATAAGGAGGGAAGAAAAACTCCTAGCCAATTGTGCATTTATTTTTTCTTCAAAATGCCAAGTTTGCATGTCAATATCATATATCCCACCCATGACTGCAAAGCAGTTATGTCAATACACAGTTCCTCTGTTTGAGGCAGAGACTAGTTCATAAGTAAATAAATCTTAAAGGGTAGCTTTCCTCCTAAATATTTTTCAGTCTCTGACAGAGGACCTGGGGACAGGGGGACAAACACTGGTGTATTTCTGCACGTAATTCTGGAAGCAATCAGAATCTTTTGGAGTTCTTTACAGAGGAAGCTGACGTGGGTGGTGTGGCATCCAGTGCACGGTGGCTGCCAGCTGGGTCAAGAAAGCTTGCAGGGGGGCCAAGGGACACCATCTTCATAATGCCCACTGAGAGGGGGATGAATTGGCATCTGTCAGTCAAGAAAGTGTCATTCTGTTGTCTCAGAATGACTAGGAGGGGGAGAGAAAGGATGGTCCTACAAGGGGAAAAGGAGCAGTAAGAATAAATCAAAGGGTGCTGGAAGAAAAGGGTTGACACAGGTAGCAATTTCCTACCCTTTCCTCTGCAGAGAAATAATTTATTCCTACCTTATACAAATTCATGGCTTCTCTGGAGCTTCTTACAGGTTTATTATTACTAGTATGATTATTATTACTACCAACAAAAAAGTTCATGCACAGGAAAAATATTCTGACCAGCTGCATTTAGCTTCTTCTTCAAAAACAAAGATGGGCATTTAGCCTTCAGTATGCTCTTCATGTTGACAGCTAAGCAATTAGGTCAAAGTGTGTTGATTCTTTTACAGAAGACTGTATCTCCAAGGAAAACTCCATTCAAAGTTAGCACTAATATGCCTGCAGTGTAAGAAGCACAGCAGAAACTTTAAAAAACCTTACAGTAGTTTTACATGGTGGTTGTTACCTAAGATATCTTAAGTTTTTACAACAAGCAAAGGTTATTTGAATGTGTGTGCGTTTAATGGAAATTATTTTGAATTAATAGAGAAATAAAGTAGAGTCCTATCTGTCACTTTTCTTTTGGAATCTAAAACTGATCCTATGCAAGTTACTTGCCTTTCTCTATTACTAGCAATGTATACTTTCTTAATTCAAGTACAAATGGGAGTTCATCCATGTTTTAGCAACATACCTTTTAGGCATAAACCATTCTGGGGTCTAAGAAGCACACAGTTTACAAGTGAAGATTCCACTGTGTGGTGGGAGTGGGATGATGTCCAGCCTGTATATGTTTGAGCTGTTAGTAAGTGTGGCACTGCAGAGTAAGGAGCCTTTAAAGGAGCACAAGTTGATTGAAGCAAATCAGGGGTGGGTGGGCAGGTGCTCTTTTGCTTTTAGCTGTCCCATCTGTGGGTGTAACTTCTGCTTCTGTTGGAATTGAAATAAGTGTTTCATGTTGGTGTTACTGCATTCTTCTCCAGGGACATTCCAGCTATATTACACACCTTGACTGGTCCCCAGACAACAAGTATATAATGTCAAACTCAGGAGATTATGAAATACTATACTGTAAGTATGAAATTAAATACACTGGAAACAGAAGTATGTATTAGCTGTCAGAATATTTAGAAGAGTGTGTTTGATCAGGACTGTACAAAATGCTTACTGACAAAGGTACCAATTTGAACTTGTGTAACCTGATAATCTTGATGTTATTCAGAGCTGTGTATTACCTAATGGCAATGCCAAATATAGCTTACTTCTTTACAAGGTCATAAATCAGTTTAACAGTGTAGAATTTACAGAGCAAGTGGCACTGTGTTTTGATGTTGGCCAAAAGTTCTGTAGATTGAAAATAGTATATACAGTTGTCTAATTAGCATCAACAACACCAGTTATTCTGGGGAAATAAAATCAGTGGGTCTGTGCCACTGTTCTGTTCTGGGCTTTCTTTTTTGAAATTTTATCTTGGCTGATGGTGTTGAAAGCTAAGGAAAGTAATACTACTTTAATTAATTAGTGGTAATAATGTCTTTATGTTTGTCTTCTTTAATATGTGAAAATATTAATTTGCTCTCTAGTGGTTATGTCAAAATTTCAACTTGCATTGTGCATATCAGTCTGATTTTAAATTGGCTTTTATATTCTTGTCATGCTGTGGCTTTAACTAGATCCAAGAGGATTGTAGTTCTGTTGCTGTACAGGCAAGAAATGCCAGCAGTTTAAATATCCATCACCTTAACGTGTTCTTTCTGCCTGTCATAACTTAGATTTCAAATCTGGATAGTGCAATATCCCAATCTACCAAAAGGAAGCGTTGATGCTATTAATTGACTATATAGGGAAGCTATCATAGTTTAGGGTCAGGGCAGCTACTTAGACCTATAACAGACACTCTCTGTTAAGCACCCTCCCTCCCCAGACTGGAAGAGAAAGGGAATAAGGGAGAGAGACTTGGCAATTACAAAACTAGAAGAGCTTTACTGAAAATAATAATAATAATAATAAATGGAATATATACAAAGCCAGTATTGAACCCAACCCCCTTGATGGTAATTAAATCACTGTCACCACTGATGCTGTGGAGCAGGTACCAGGATGTCCCAGACTGGGCCCTGCAGCAGCCGGGAGCTGTGTTCAGGAGCTGGATTCTGGTACCAGATTCAGGAACACACAGATCGGGATCAAAGGCAGAATGGACAGAGTCCTCCTTGGATGCTCCGAGGAAGGAACTGAAGGAGGACCTGAGCTGAGCCGAGCAAAGCTGGCAAAGCAGTCCAAGAGGGCAAAGAGAGGGAAGAGGAGCCTCAGAACCTCGTTATCCCTCAGCTTAATACCAAATATGACCTATATGGGCTGGAGTGCCTTGTTGGTCATTTTAGGGTCACTCGTCCTGTCCAATTCTCCCTGCAGGTGCAGCCTTTTACTTTCTGCACCCGCCCCCCGCCCCCCCCCCTCTCGCCCCCGACTTGCCCGACAGCACCCGCGCCCCCAGAACCGAGCCCCGCGGAAC
>JANHGN010000572.1:51095-63027 GCA_024605025.1 Megaceryle maxima | reverse complement strand
TACAGGTCACCTTCTGGACTCTGCCCCACTGATCATGCCCCTCTGAGCTCTAATGCTTCAGACAGTTCTCAACGCATCTCACCATCCCCTCTTCTAACCCACACTTCCTGAGCTCAGCCACGAGGATGTTATGGGAGACAGTGTCAAGTCTTGCTGAAGTCAAGGTAGACAACACCCACTGCTCTCCCTGCATTAACCCATTCCATCACACAATTATATATAAGTGTATATATAGTGTATATAAGATATATAAGTGTGTGTGTGTGTGAGAGAAAGAGATACATTCAACAGGCTGTGGGGAACAGACAGCACACATCTAGGAGCACATCAAATTACACTATCAGACCAAGTCCACTTCCTGTACCCTATCAATTTCCCCACCAGCCCTGCTGGTTGCTTAACCATTAACACTCAGAAGTGCTATTCAGTTCTAACAGAATAATGCAGATTATTTCCTATGCCCTGCAATGGAAAAAACTACCCAATTTGGGGTCACTGACCAGACTGGGAAGCAGTGATGCACAGCACCTGGGTTCTCACACTTGTGCTTCCTCAATCAGCTCTGCCAATCTGTCTGGTTTGTATCACACATTTCCAAGACTCCCATCTACCTCTTGTACCTCTTTCCTCTGATTCATAGAATCAGAGAATGTTTTGGTTTGGAAGGGACCTTAAAGATCATCCAGTTCCAACTCCTCTGACATGGGCAGGGACACCTCCCACTAGATCAGGTTGCTCAAAGGCCCATCCAACCTGGTCTTGAACACATCCAGTGATGGACCATCCACAGCTTCCCTGAGCAATACGTGCCAGTGTCTCACCAGCCTCATATCAAAGAACATCTTCCTAATTTCTAATCTGAATCTCCTCTCTTCCAGTTTGAAGCCATTACTCCTCGTCCTATCACTATAAGCCCTTGTAAAAAGTCCCTCACAGCTTTCTTGTGGGCTGCTTCAGATACTGAAAGGCTGCAGTTCACCCAAGCAGACACACTGACACCTTTGGGCAGGATGATCCCAGAACTACAGGAGCATCCAGGGTTGAAAAAAACCAGACATTCAAGGCAGCACGCACTGTGTGTGCAGCGAGGGGCTGTGTCTACTACTAGCAATTCAAACATCCAGTGTGGTTTGTTCGGAAAGGCTTTAATTCCCACCTAGGGAATTTAGTGTCATTTGCTTGCTCCATCAGAGTGCCATGGGCTTCCTCACACAGCGTTAGATCCAAATATATGCCTGTGCATTGCAGAGTTTAATGTATAATACATGTGTGTGCAATTCTGGTCCTTTTAAGAGATTTCTCAGTGACAAAGCTAATACAGAATGGAGCCCTTCATGAAGTTGTTCTCTTCAGTTGCCTTTTGGAATGCACCATTAGTTCTGCATAGCTGATATCTCTGCTTTATCTGCTTCAGATCCCTTTTCTTTAAACAAACTCCAGATTCCTCTCACCCCTCAAAAAATGCCTCTTAAGACCTGATTGTTTTTCTTGAACGACAGAATAATTTTAAAGGGCTTAGCAGTAGTATTTCAAGAAGAAAAAGCACACAAGACCAAATAATCATATGGTAAAGGCCAAGGAGAAAGCCACAGCCAGTTATGCAACAGAACGTACAGTGCTGTTCTGTTATCCTCTCAAAATGAAGACTGAAAGCTTGCAAAATTCCATTCCAGTGTCTGCAACACCACCTAAACCCTCCTGACCACAGTAACAAAGCTATTACATACCATGTGTCTTGGCACTTTCTTTATGTTCCAAACATCTGGCACATGGCTCTGCTCTTCAGACTAATAAGTCTTGTGATCAGTACATGAAATCAGATTGCTAAACAGCAAGAGAAAAGGAAGATGATTTTCCAGGACATGGAGGAAACCACCCTCTCCTCTCATATCCTTCATTACTTCCCCCGCTGAGCAGGTCAGTCTCCTTGCCCACAGTCTCCTGGCTCACCCTGACCTCTACCACTCAGTGTCCAACCTTCTGCTGCTCTTTACTGCCTTCTTCATGGAATTTTAGGGACGTAGGTGCAAATAAGCCTCAATAAAGATTTCATTTTTGCTAATTACTGAACTTAACCTCTGAATAAATGTTACCACAGAAAGGTATAGTGAAAATACAACTCCTAAATCAGGCAAATTAGAGCAGCTTTAAGGATTATCAGTGAGACAAGTTAACATGTAAGCCAGCAAAGACACCTACCACACGTGGAAGTACAGCTTGACTTGGGTGGAAATTCTATTGCCATGGTGTAGTAGGGCTGTTCATGGGAGGAAACTGTAAGAAATGAAGAGCTGAGCCCTACAGAAATATCTACTAGATGTTCAAGTACCAAGAACCAGACGCCAGAATGTAAATACTATTAACTACATAAATCTTAAAGGCCTCAAGAAGGTTTACTCTGTCTGCATGACAGAAAGGCACCTATTCATCGCAGAAAGCTGGTAACTGGAAGGGATGAAGGATGCACAGACTCAGCCAAACAAACAGCAGCAGGAGATAAGGAAGAACTCTAAGCTACCATCACACAAAGGAATATATCCACCCCTTTCTTCTTCCAGAAAATAAAAACACTGTGGTATAAGAGCTATGTTTTTCTTTTTATATTCTACTCCCTATATGTTCAAGAAAAAAACAAACCCAAAAATTACTTCTGATCACAAATCCTTCGGGAAAGAGCAAATCTAACACACTTTCTTCTGGAATGAAATGTAACAATGGTCGAAACGTTTCAACTGTCCAAAAGAAACATGACTACCAGTAAATGTATTAGCAATTCCAGCACGTGGTAGAAATGGAGAGATGAGGTAATTTTTTCCTTCACTAAGGCTGTACAAGAACCTTAAAGCCATTTTGTACAGTGGGGACATCCAGCCACATGATAGTCTATCAGAATGGACTGACCAGGGAGAAGGTGGCTATTTCTTTCTTGCTTGTATTTTCTCATGACAGTCCTTCTGAAGACTCAGTTCAGTTCAAGGACTGGTTATTACAAGCCACAGGCAGAATAAAATACTCTGCTGGGTCTGCAACACTGCCAAATGAAGGCAGCTCCAAAAGGATGTCCCAGACCTGGAGAAATGGGATGCCAGCTCCTCCATCAGCTGCAGGAAACAAGTTCTTTGGCTCACCATTGCAGGGCATCAGCAAAGGAATGCCTCTTCCTTGCTTTCCCAGTTATTAAAATGTGAGGCAATGTTTTCTGTTGTAAAAACGCTGTATTACAGTCAAAGGACTCAATGAAGGAGCACTTTGGAGCCTGCTGAACAGAGGAGGAGTAGAGTGAGTCAAGGGAAACAGCAGTTCCACTGAAACTGAGGGCAAAACTCCGTGTCTGCCCAACCAGATCCCAGACAGGATGGAGAAGGAGAAGCTTCATGGGGAAGGACAAAGGTTCCAGAAGTGGTCAGTTGTTTGGGGACTAATTATCATTTTTATATATATATATATACACAAATGTTTCAGGCTGAGTACCCAAGACTGCTCAGACAAGAAAGGCTTAGCCCTTTAGGAAAACCTGACCCTTCAGAAGCACTTGAAGTGAAGCAAAAAACCCCAAATAAATCTGACCCATTCCCAAAACTTTTAGGTATCGCTGAAATAAACAGCAGGACTTCTGCCTTGCTCCCTGCCCCACAATTTTAAAAGTGTTTACAAAATATTGCACCTGCTGATGTTACTGTTTATTCTGCTTTAGGAGCATGATCAACTTTTTCTCAGCCTGAGCAATAAAACCATCTTTTGTGGTTTAGCCTCTGCTGGCAGCTAACCACCAAGCAACTGCTCATGCACCGCTTCTTCCATCCCCTCTCCCATGGGATGGGAAGGAGAACTGTGAGGAATTAAAAAAGGTGAAACCCCAGGGGTTGAAATACGAATGGCTTAATAAAATAACACAGAGAAGAAAGCAACAGTACTAATGAAGTGATAGACAAAGTGAGTGATAGGCTCTACCTGTGCCCAAGACACCACATATACAGCTCCAGCTGCACTGAGAGCTACACACTGAAGTGAGCTGAAACCAGGCACCCCTGCCCCAGGCCAGCCCTCCCCTTATATAGGGGTATGACTCAGTGTGGTATCAACTATTTCAGTTGTTTATTCTGGCTGTGGCCTCTCCCAAGTGCTTGGGCCAGCAGCTACTGGTGATAATTAACCTGAACTGAACCCAGGACATCATCCACCTCTTATTCTATACCATCTAAGTCATGCCCAGCAGAGTTAGTTACTAACAATTAACATTCACATCCTTTAATTCACTGGCTGTTCTGTCCTAAAACCAAATCCCCTTGCAGTACACATCAGACTTCTCCATCCTCCTGCATCACCCACCAGGCAAACTCAGGCCCTTGAGCATCCCCTTGATGGGTTTGCCTTGGCCTGATGCAGAACTCACCCAGACCATCTTCCCAAAGGCTGTTTCCAGAGCTCTGCAATCAGAAAATCTAGGCCAGACAAGTAGCTCTACAAGGCAGACATTAAACATTCACTTGTAATAAACACCCTCCTGAGCCCCAGGGACCAGCAAGAGCTGTAGGGAGCCACAGCAAACACAATCCAGAGAGGCCAGGCTCACACAATGCCTCATACTGTGGTTATTGGAATATGCAAAGAAAGAAGAAAATGTGAAGTGTTTTCAAAATGGTCCATGTGCCAAGAAACAAGAAAGGAAATGTCGTAGTTTGGACACTTAAGTTCTTCAAGGGCAGTTTTCCCTTATCTCTAAACAGCAAGTGAGCATGCCTCTCACCAGTATTTTAGAAATGTATAGAAGAATTTCCAACGTACTCTCTGTGTGGCTTTGCAGTCCAGGCCTTGCACAGAAATGTCCCCACAATTGCAATCTTTCATCTTCTCTCTTTGGAGCTGGGGGGGTGGGGGGAAGGGATCTACGAGACTACCAAGCAGAGCCTGGGGCTTAGGACTATGGCTACTGCTCATTTAATGGCTTTGGCTTGTCTAGTTAGAGCACTGGATTTTACTTATCTGTTGATCTTATATTCATGGTACCACAGTTTAAAACAGAACTGTGGGCTTCTAGGAACACAGAACAAGCAAAATCTTTTAAAACCAGATGGCAGGGGGCAGGCAGCTATGAGGATGGGGGTCAATAAATGAGGTTTCCACAGGAAATGCTTATAACTGTTAAAAGTACCTATGTGGACCTTTTTCATGTAATTACTTAATCTTACATAGGGAGAAAAGTAAGTATTATAAAGATTAATATTTTAATATCATAGCAAGAAGATGGGCAAACACAGTTAAGGTAATATAAATGCAGCTGAGCACGTAGCTGAGGTTTTACAGAAAATTTGTTCATTTATGGCAATATCCACTGAGTATTTCCATAAATACTCTTGTAAATAAGATTAGCAGCAGAAACTGAAACAATCCTTTTTAAACAAATGTTACAGAATAGCTGCAGAGTAAGAATTTTGTAATTCAGTGCAAATGTTCGTGCAAGAAGCGAGATCCTGTGAATTATACGCATTTAGTCAAGGAACAGATATACTATTGTGTGATCTATATGTCAAAATACAAACTGAATTGTGCAGCTGGAAACTGAATGCTTGAAATACCAACCACTGAATACTGAAAAGGAATTCCTCATAAACAAGCTGCAAACCAAGAAACAATATATGAGTAATTTCAAATAACTCATGCAATTGAAAGTCAATAATCTATTTATAGACAATTTGTCAATGGAATAACTTACATAGGAAATTGTATTTTAAAACTCCTACAAATTACAATGTAGCTATCACAAGAAGGTTTATGATTCATCGTGAGGAGACAGTAGTAATTACACCAGGGGTTAAAAAGGCATTTTCTTTCTTGTATTACATTCTGTAACTGATCAGGTGTGTTAGGAGAATATTTTCAGTTATAATTCTGCTGCTCCATCCCCAAGGCATAAGCCATTAGTAAGTGATGGAAGCAAGATGATGAAACGTTGAGGGCTAAGAAGCCTGATTTGCTCTCACCAAGCCTGACGTCAATGAACGTGTCCTTGAATGTATTAATGTCATTATTCAGTCTTGGTGCTGCAGAAGGTCATACCAGATGGTAATTTAATTCTCTTGATTTGTAGATCAGTGACACCTTCGATTTGATGCAGCACAACTCTCTCAAATCCTTTAAAAGTTTAAAGCACCTGATTTGTTACTGTCATACAATTGAAAATAAAAACCTTCCTGGAGGTGGATTTTCCAAGAATCCTTAAGAGCTTTCTGAGAGCTGCAGAACAGGGATCCCAAGATGGATGTGACAGTTGGAAAAAGAAGGGACCTTAAAGATCATCTAGTTCTAACGCCCCTGACATGGGCAGGACATCTCCCACTAGACCAGGTTGCTCAAAGCCCCATCCAACCTGGTCTTTAACACATCCAGTGATGGAGCATCCACAGTTTCCCTGAGCAACCTGTGCCAGTGTCTTACCATCCTGAGTGAAGAACTTCCTAATTTCAGATCTGAATCTCCTCTCTTCCAGTTTGAAGCCATTAACGCTTTGTCCTATGACTACAAGCCCTTGTAAAAAGTCCCTCCCCAGAGTTCTTGCTCCCGAAAAGCAGCAGGGCAGCCTAAGCAGATGGGCACTTTTTTTGCAAAATCCTGCTTTTCCCTTAAATCACACCTCTCCTGGCCTGAATGAGATTCACTGTCAGCAAACGCTGTAACAAGGGTAGATCACAACTTCAGTTAGCACATCTGTGTGGTACGACAATGCAGTCAAACAAGACAAATGTCTCTGGAATTGAGAGAAGGCAATTGAAGAGGACAGGAGAGTGATCGCAAATATACTATGTGTTGAGTGCAGAGTCCAATCATTTGGAAGTGGCTCTGGCACGGCTGTCAAGTCAAGATTAATCACATTTCTGCCAGTGCTCAGCCACGCTTCTGTCATGTCCCTTTCCTGGACGCTCTCTTCTGTTTGGGTCACCAGTCAAAGGAAATCCAGGACAACCGGCACCTCCTTTAGGGCTTCACTTAAACAGCTCCTCCTGAAGAAATGCCAGTGTCAGAATGACACCCAGACTATTTTTCAACCTTTCACAGTATGAAAGGAGGAAAGATGCTCTCAGGCTGAAAAGCTCAGCCAGCTGGCCATTAGGAACAACAGCACCACATCTCCACAGCTTTGAAATGTCTCCATGGATGGGGACTGCACTCTGGACAGCCTGGCCCACAGCCTGACAACCCTTTTGGGGAATAAATTTTTTCCTCACATCCAACCTAAACCTCACCTGGCACAATTTCCTCTTGTCCTGTCAAGAGGTCCATTGACTCTGTCCTAAAGAGACAAGCAACTTTATTATCTCTTCTCTCACCAACATACCCCTAACCTAACCCAGCTTCACAACATTTTCTCCAACAGACAGTCCAAGAGATTAACATAACTTTGCTGAATTCGGGGAAAGTGTCCTCAACATATATTTGTTTAGTCTCAAAGGCTGATGCTTCTGTTTCAGACACAAGAAACCACATTTGCATGTTTAAAAAGTTACCTCCCCCAGCCATATCAATAAGCCTAATAAAAGACACAAGCTCCTTTCCCTGTCAGCCTTGCTCAGGATACTGCTGCTGCTCAGTGCATTTCAGCTCTTCCCACTGAATCTGCTGATGTGTCTCTTTGCTGGCCTGTGTCCATATTTCAGCTGATAAGGGATGAAACCCTGGCAACAAGCACCCTCCTCTTGAAGCAGATGAAGGCATTGGCTTGCTGTAGCATTTGTATTCAGTAGCGGCACCAGCAGGATCGTGCCATCTTTTTCTTAGACCAAGCGCTCATGGAGAAGGAACTCAGTATGAGCAGAGCTTGTATTCCCAAGGAGGAGCCCTTGCTTTCCAGCCCTGCGTACAGCATTTATAAAGGATCAATGGGAGCAGTAGGTGGCAGCTGGTTAACATCCAAGAACACCACAACAGAACGGTTTGGATCAGAAGTTAAAGAGAGCCTCATAATTAATTGAGGATGCAGGAGGAAGGCAGGCAGGAAGACTAATTACTTTGGCTTCTTTGGCTAAGGCATGTGCTGTTGCAATGTGTGTTGGGGGATCTCTAGCACTCATAAGGAGCCAGGATCTCAGTTTTGCATCTCTGCTGTAGATGCATTTCTAAATACCTGACACAGCTCCTGCACCCAGAGCCCTTGGCTCCAGGCTGTAATTGCAACGGCCATCCTTTGCCTTTCCCTCGGGACTGCCACCCACTCCTGACAGACACAGCATGTCCCTATTAGGTACCAACTAGGAAAAACAAAATGAGAATACTGAGGTCAGCATAAAGTAATACCAGAATTGCCACCCCCAGCCCCTCCAGAGTTGGACAATTACTTGAAAACAATGAGGAAAACATCCTCACACTGAGAATCTTGTGAGGGTAAACAAAGCAAGCATGAAGCAAGTGGAGCAGGCATTTAAAAAAAAAAAAAAAAATTTTTTTTTAAAAATCTTATCTCTTAGTGGCTCACTGGAAGGAAAAAAAAAAAACCAACCAAAAAAACCCCCTTTAAAATAAATTTCATACAGCATTGTCCAAAATGCCTGCTAAGAGTACTTATACAATAAATCAGCTTCTGATTTCTGCTTAACCTTGTGACCTTTTAAATCCCAAAGTGGAAAGCTTTTTGGTTAGAAAAAAAGTAAAAGGAGGGATCAAGTTAAAAAGTTCACCTGGCAAGTATGCAGGAGGCTTAAAAACTATCAGCTTCATTTCCCCTGATTAATCTGCAGTGCAAATGTGAAGATGCTAATGATTTATTTCTCACTCCTTTGCACCAACTCCCTCTTGGTCTCTTTAAGACAGAAAACTGAATAATAATAATAAATGTATGGGCTCTTTGAGCTCTCATTTCTGACTTGGGATTAAAACATCAAAACTGAGCTCCCCAACTCCCATCACACCAGGTGATCGATGCTTCTCTACCACTTCGAGAAGATCTAAAGAGGTACCTAATACATTTATTATGTTACAGTCACCAGCACAAGTTCTTTTCAAAATGTACTAATCCCCTCCACATGACGCTTAACTCCCCGGTAGGTCCTTTTGCAGTCAGGTTAAGAAGCTCCATATTATGTAGGTAAAAGATTAGCAGTGAGTATGTTGAATCTGAGTTTACAGTTATGGTACCTCCTCCTTTTGTTCAGTTCCAGGCCCTGCTGGCCTCTATCTGGGACTTTAAAAATAAATCCCATTTGGTTGTGATGGCAAATGCTGCTTGACTGAGCATTTGGGCTCAAGGAAGGTCTTCTCACTTCCCCACACTGCAACTGTAGTGGGCTAGTTCTGCTTTAATTTGTCTTCCTAGTCCAGCAGCAACAGCAGCAAGCAAGCAAGGAAGAACAAGTCATTTCTGTTAAGAAATACAGCTCTCAAAAATGTATTTCCAAGTACTGCACATTATCCACACTGCCTTCAGAAAAATACCATATTCCAGAACAAAACTACCATCTCTTCAAACTTCAGGCACCCAAACTCCTCTAAACTCATAAAATCCTCAACACAAGATGGAGTGAACAAGCTCTAAATAGGACTTCTCATTCTTAACCAAAGATAGGTGTTTTTTCAGCAACCCAGGCTAGTCGCCCAGCATGTCATCTTCACCTCTTTTCACCACCTTGTTCTCTTCAGGGCTGGTCTGCAGAGAGGCTTTTCTGCTGGGAACATGAGACAGACAGGTGCAGGCAGGAGCAAGTGGGCTCATCCAGTACAGCGCAGAGACAACAGCAGGTGGCTCAGAAGGAAAAGAAACACGGGAAAACAAACAAAAAAAAAGGCAGCAGGTCCTGAAATCCTGAAGTGCTTTACCCTACTGAGAAGAGGATTTTACAAATAACGGCTGTGAACCTGGTCAAAATGATAACCATGTGAAAGGAAAATGTGCCATCAGAAACCACCTGTTTGTAACTGTTGTACAGTTAGAAATCTCTCCTCCACAAAAAACAAAGCAAAACAAACACACAAAAAACCCCAACAAAACGGGAGCCTTCTATTTCAGGGATTCCATCGTGTTTCCAAAATGAAACACAGCTGACAATAAACAAACCCCCAGATAGCCACGAAACTCAAGGCTGTTCAGTGATGGACAGTCTGACCTCAAGCTCTTGACTTGAGACTGCCCCATGCTTTGCATAGGCAAAGCAGCCAGGGAACCTTCGTCATTCAGCTGCAGCTGGGAGTCAGGGGCAGCCACCAGCAGAGTCAGCAGCCCAGTGCCAGAGCCAAATTTAAGGCCTGGAGGCTGTAATGATAAGGGATTTATGTTCAGATTGTGATATACGGTTTACATTTGGGTATCTGCATTCTGGACATGTGCAATCACTGGACAGCCAAGCACTGGGAGGGAGGGAAGGGCTGAGGACCGCTGGCAGGGCCTCCTCAAGCCCCAGGTCTAATGCAGAGCCCCTCTGTCAACAAGGGATGTCGAGGAAACGCTCACATCTGAGCAAACATCCCTTTTGAAATTCAAATCAATCAACAAATAACTAACTCCCAGCCTTTCTGAACAGACTGAAGCACACAAAGTTAAATGTACTGTCCGTGGTGCCCAATGCAAGAGAAGGTATTTCTAAAGGCCTCGCACCAAGGCCTTGTGCAGAGGAAGGAGCGCCCTCCCCACCCGAGGGTAACAAAAAATCCTCCATCTCACCGTGTTGTACCCAGCACACTGGGAGCCAGGGTGGCTAACGACAGCGTTACGCATCAGAGACATGAATTATGTGAAATTATTCATGCAGACACACAGTGGAGGGGCGGCAGGGGTGGGGGACCCAGCTTTTCCCAGTTGTAGAAGACATTGTGGCTCTTCGGCGTGTCCCTGCAAACTCCCCAGAATCCCCAAAGGAAGGGATATGCAAGCCTGGAGAGAATATCTCCCACTGCCTGCCTCTCAATGAAAGCTCTTCACAGCAAAGACAGCCTTCAAGTAGTATATGATAAAGAATAAAAGCTGGATTTTCTGCTTGCTGACAGCAGTTTCACAACCCTGCAACTCCATTTGCTTTGGTGGTATCACTCCTGGTTTACGAAGAAGGGGAAAAATCAGGTCCCCAGTGTGCAACTCAGGCACCAGCACTGTGTTTTCCTGTAAAGTGGTTCAGTCATGCTCTCAGAAAATAACTAGAGCCAAGAGTGATTTTATAAGCTTAGAGGAAAGCAGCTCAAGCAAGACACCAGGGCGCAAGTTGTGGAAGGCAAAAAACACTATCTATACCCTTTGGCCTAGGCTTTTTGTGGCAATCTCTGACTGCTGACAGCTGTTAACTTCAGCAGACTCTCAGTTTTTAAAATGGCAAAATTTAAGTCTTTACAGCAGAGAAAGCTGAGTAAACGAGAAAACCACCCTGACAAGAAAGCCTACTTTTCATGCCCATTAAACCTGAAACCCATTCAAATCTTCCCCAGCAGCTGCTAGTATCCTTCTGAAGGCTTCTGGGAGAACTGCTGGCTCACTGCACAGGAAGTAACAAACAAGACGCCTATAAAGATGCTGTCTCTCTCCTTGGAGAAGGCAAGACAGAGATTAGATTTGTCAAACGGGGGTAAGAAGTTAACAGGGCCGGTAAGATTAGACATGCCAAGCAATTCAGCAAACAATACTGGAAAGAACGATTAGATCTAGGCTAACTAAGTATGATAAATGCTGACTTTAAGTCAATTACTTACAATGATTATAGAGGTCTGGGAAGAGCTGAGCACAACGCTGTAATCGATGAATGTGCATGAAACTGGGCAGGTTCCCTTCCTCATTCTACCTCCCAAAGAAAAAGAAATTCAAGTTGAACAGATCTTGGGAGAAGAAAGGTCTCTGATTTTTTTCTAAATTTAAAGCCTTTATCCTGGCTCTAGCTAGGTCTTAGGAGGGGCCTGTGAGTAATGGTATTCACATGTTCAGGTACTCAAATGTTCATTGCTACAGAAATTATTAAACCAGTTA
>JANHGN010000572.1:0-49046 GCA_024605025.1 Megaceryle maxima | reverse complement strand
GAAGAAAGCCTTTTACCCCCAAAAATAACATCAACTGGAATGTCTTAGAGATATATTGCTGGTTTTTTTTGGTTTTTTTTTTTTTTTTTTCCCTCTAATCTTCATGCCAAAGATGCCAAGGTCATTTCCTTCCCAAACTGGTGCCTCACCGCTTTCTGTGGCTCTGGACCATGACCCAGTAAGACTGAAAGTCACACCAGCCCGAGGCCAGAAGATCTGTGGCTTATTTAAGTCACACAGACTTAAAGCAAAGATCAATGGGTTCGCAAAGCCAAGACCATTTGCATCTGATTTATAAAACTCTAAATGGGAAAACTATCCTGGTCTCCTCGCTGCACACCAACACATGACATTTAATAACAGCAAAGACAACAACTGTAGGTTAGGCCAGTGAGTTTCTCAGCCAACTTGGCTTTGATGTACACGGCTTCAATAATAAACTCATTTGCAGTTTGTGTTTTCATGCTGAGGCCTTATCCAGAAGGAACACCAGCTCCTCTTGCCGTTTTTTTTGTTTTGTTTTGTTTTGTTTTCCACAGCACTTTTCATTTATGTCATGAAAGTTATCAACCTAGGCTTTTTTCTATTTAATTTGTGGTCCTGGCTTGTCATAGCACCAAAATATTTCTTCAGGATTTTGTTAAAGAGCATAGACACACTCACACATACTTCAACGAATGGTTTTGGACAGGGAAGTTTTGGGGGAAATTGCTGGAGACATTTAAAAGCAATTAATACTATTTTATTATTAGGACCTGTAGAATGTAAATACAGCTTCCAGACATTTTTTCTTTTTCAAAAAATTCTGCATATTAGAAAAAGCCTTGAAGTTACTGCAAACTGGCAAGCTCCAAAACGAAGGATTATTCTGTAGACTAGAGTATGAAAAAATTTTATACTGGAAGCACTCATAGTTCCAGTGTTCTTGATGGATGTCTAATGCAGTGCTGAATGTAAACAGGATGCACCAGCATGGTCTGTGCTGAAACAGCAATTTAAATACAAAGACAAATAAAAGACAATTTTGCTTCAAGATTGCTCCCTCTCTTACAACTGCAGGATCATGGCATCCTCTGTGTGTTTTCTCCCTGCAAAGCTTTTATGAGCCTCAGACAGAACTGGAGCTCTCAGATGCATCTGGCAACATGCAACATTCATGCAAAACAGATGTGCAGACTTGGTTCAGGATCACCAACACAAGGTAAGGAGAGTTTGAGAACCCAATGATGTGCATTTTTTTTTTTTTCCCTGAAGGGTGTGCTTAAGGAAGTTTAGCTGGCAAGCAGGTGAGGGAAGAGAGGATTTTGGATGGGTGACATAAGTTGGTTTAGTAGTCTTTGTATTTTGCTGCCTTTATGGTCAGAAATTGACCTACTGCCTGGGTGCTTGGTGCAACCGACAGATCAGGAAAAGAAGTGTGAAACAGCAATGCCTAAAACAATTATCTAAGAATAAACTACTCAGATGCACAAGTAATTCACTACCTCCAGAAAAAGAGGTGGAGGTTAAAATGGTGTGGGAAAGACACCACGTGATGTGGTGAGTCAGCAAATGCTCAGTTAAAGCATCTCACTTTAGCTGTGGAGCACTGGACTTCTGGAAATCCCAACTGGAGCACAGCCTAATACCTTCCAGCTGCTCCTTTCCACCCTAAGCTCAGGGGCACCAAATTTAGCCCAGAAGGCCAGGGCAGACACAGGAGAGTCTTCCTGCTTGCTGAAAGATTAAGCAGTCCCTCCTATGAGAAACAGGCCAAACAAGACATGCAGCTGCTCCTGGGCAGTCCTTAATTCACCCTGCAATGTGAACACTGTTCGCACTTGCTGAGAGTCAGCATGGCACTGCAATTATTGCTGTTCTTTAAACAAAGCTCTGCTGGGCTTAGGTGACTAGATACTTAAGAGCCCAAAACAGGTGGACTGATTTCAGAGCCAGCAGTACCTCGAGGGACAACAAACCCAAGCAATGTTCAGTAACACTCAATGAGGGGGAAATGTGTAGCAATAGGTTGAGGGGTAATGGTTGCAAACTGGAAAAGGACAGACTTAGATTTGATATTAGGAAGAAACTCTTCCCTGGGAGGGTGGTGATGCTCTGGTACACGTTGTTGTCATGGTTTACAGCATTTGGTGGCTGGCTCAAGAACAGGCTAAATACCACGCTGCCCTAGCTCCAAATTCCCACACCAGGTACAACATGTGTTTGGCCCCTGACTTCATGCTTTGCTGACCACTATTCCTGCTGCATGGATTGCACCCATAGGAGAATGCAATTTGCAGGAGGAAGGACTTACGTCCAGAACAGCAGTCCAGAGGCTGTTTGGTCCTCTTCAATCTGCGACTAGTTTTGCTTAACTCTCTTTCAAGAGCTTGGACTCGCCTGAAAGAAATTCTAGCTACAGCGGCCTCAAACAGAAAGGGGGAGATCTCAGCTCTGCAAGAGTCAGCTTGCAGTACCTCAAGGCCAGAGGGTTTCCTTTTCCAGCAGTATTAGCTCTTGCTGACCTGCGTTAGGACACAATGTTGATGTTTGTGCAGACAGGGAAAGAGTCCAGTGCTTGCTGTGTCGGAAAAAGTGGATCTTGTGAGACACTCTGTTTCAAGCCCCGCTTTTCCACACATCTCCTGAACTATTTGGGTAGGTCACCTCTCTGAGCTGCTTCTTCCCATCTGGAGATAAAGCCCCTGCCATGCTGCGAGCCGGCTTGCAAATCCCACCCACTGAAACCCAGGGTGGGCAAAGGAGGGTGCAAAAGGCTGGAAGCTGTCCAAACAGAACCCCGTGGAAAAGCTCCTACAGGCAGGAAGACGTCTTACCAGCACTGTCTTACATTTTGTATTCCTCGGTCAGTCAGATCTTTTCTCAGAATTCCAGAGGCTCTGCTAGCAAAGACGTGTCAAGGCAGTAAAAGCACAGCTTCTACAGAGAGAGTGCAAGCCTCAAACTTCTCAACTGTGAGGTGTGGTAGTACAAGCACTGCCTTGCTCCTGATGACTTTCAAACCTTTCTACTGATGCTCTTCCTCTGTAAGACGAGTACTCGAGTGATGACTAAAAATCCTCTCCACAGAACATCAGTATTTAGCTATGAAACTTATCTCCTGGCTTATGCAGTGTACTGCCTTGTCCTGGGCAGAAGAGGAGAGAAACAGAAGAGAACACTGGGGCAAAAACAGATAAGGAAATCCCTGAATTCTTCTACATACCCAATAAAGAGCAGCAACTCCTTGTTATCTGCTGGGCTCAAGAATTGTGAAATCCCCAGAAAAGCTAATGGTAGAGCTGGGCATGAGTAAACAAAGAGGTAAGATCAAACAAATGTAGTATTTGATGAGGGTGAAATGGACACAGATAACTCCCTTCTCCCTTAGAAAACCCTCATACCTAGTACAGGAACAGAAAACTCTGTTCTCCATCCCATGCACTGTGGAAAAAATTGAGACTAGCAGAGGAGCACAGGCCTACTATTACGTTTCCACTTTAAACTCTAACTGGGAGAAAAAAAAAACCAACCTAACCAAACAACCCTAAAAGACACAAGTCACAACAGAAGGGCACTGAAGAAGACACTGGCAGGAATGAAGAGGAACTACATTTATGAGAACTCCTTGTAAACACCAGTCCCTGAAAAATAGGCTGAGATACTGCTGCTTATGGGAAAAGTCCTGAAGAATGCCTCTGGTATATTCCTTTCTCAAAGGATTAGAATAATTTTCTTTTCATTCCACTTGAAGATTTACAGTGGCCTTTAATCCCCTTCAAAGGAGCAAGCAGTACTCCATACAGGGTGGACACGGAAACCATGCAGACAACACTGTTGTTGGGATAACATTTACTTTAACTCTAATTTTCTGGTGACACATAGAAGCATTTGAACATAATAAAGGTTGTCAAAATATTTTCCATAATAAACTCCTACACACAGCACACTGACAAGACCAGCGCAGTTTCCTACCCAGCTGGTGCACTAGCTGCTATCAAGAGATTCTCTAGGATGCCATCTCAGCTTGAGTAGGAGCTTGGCTGAAGCAGTCCCCCTCCTCTTCAGTACTTCCTTGCCTCTCCCAGCACACTCAGTGTCCTGCATTCTCACAAGTGCTGGTACTGTTGGATTGCTCCCATCAGGGTAACTACTGAGCCCAAAGGTGTTAACCACCCTAAAATAATGTCAGGGGAAGGCAGAACAGCTCTGCAACATGTCATGCCTCTGGGCAGGCTGGGGAGGACAAGAGCAAGTCACAACTGCCCTGATTTGCTTCACATTGCTTCAGGTCCATGAGTAGGATGCAAGGGTATGGGGGAGTTCCTGAACAGCAGTGGCAAGACAGGCAAAATAAATTCAAGATGTAATCTCAGTTTGAGAATGGCAGACTCATTCCCACAGAGCAAGCTGTTCTTCCCAACCCTGGCTTGGGATACAAGCTCTGGAACACAGATCCCAAGGCTCTTTATTTCAGACCTTCATTTAATGCCCTAGTAAAGCTTCTTTTCCCCCTTCCTTTTTTTTATTTTTCTTTTCCTAATTGGTGACATAAAAAGTGAAACAAACAAAAAAAAAAGCCCTCAAAAACCCCACAACAGGGTGAGGCGCCTGAGCTCTCTGCCATAATAACATTCACTAATTAAAACACAAAGCAGCCAGGGCTACAGGATTAATGGACATGGTTTCCTCTTTTCAAGTCTCGCCCGCTGACAGATCGCCTCATTCCTTCCTTGCTCTTGAACCTCTCAGGGAAAAAAAAAAAAAATCCAGTTTGCTTATCTTACAGTGTGGGGTTGCCATGGAAACCGCATCCCCCTGTGAGATGCTCTGTCATAACATTTCAGCACTGTATGGAAGGCTTAAAGACACAGTATCCTCTGCTCTGAGGGCTCCGAAGCCAGGCAGTCTTTGTGGATGAGCAGCTGTCAAACCTCCTGCAAGTCTGAAGTCAGGAGGGAGAGATAAGAGAAGTCACAGCAGAAATACTCAGTTGCCCAGTTCTTTGGAAAAAAAAAAAAAAAAAAAAATCTGCTTCTTGAATTGGCAAATAATACTGACCAACAAACATTTCCATTTGGTGTCAGAGGCATTTTGCTGTTTGGAGACCCTGCCACCCATGAGCCTGTGCTGGCACCACAACAGAACCCCACCACCAATCTATCATGAGGGAGCACAAAGCATCTCTTCAGGCAGGGGGTTCTGTCAGATTAGTCTTCAAGCCCTATTCTTTCAGCCCGTTCGTAAGAAAGGGGGGAAGAAGTAGCAAGCACAATAATTGCCCATAATGGGAACAGGCCTCCTGTAGCCCACTCCTTAATTACAGGGATGGCTTCCAGGCTATAATCACTAGGGGTCCAGATGGAAGTTCTCCAAGCTCTTTGAGGGACAGAATGTGTCAGTTATTAATTAAACATATGAGGCAATTAGCCTCAAAACTTCGTAGTAAATCACTACAGCTGTGTTACTTTCCCTTTTTCCTTTGGTGAGTGCGAGTCAAATGCACAGTGCCTTTCCCAGGGGGGTGATGAGGACTGCAGCCAAAAAGCATTCCCAAACAAGACCTTTGTTGTCGGGTGGGAAAAAGTATCTGCAGAAAGCTTGTTTTCAGAAGTCAGCTACTTCACAGTCGCAGTCCTCACGAGAGGCAACGGATTCTGTGCACGACAGCTATGCACCACTCCAACTGTCTGGTGTGCGAAGTGCCTGAGCTCTCTCTGCCACCCCAAACAGAAGCCTGAAGTTGCTCTGGTTGGAGGAGAAGACCATTCCTGTGTTTAACATGGCCCATATTCCAGCACCAGCTATCAACTCTAATTCATTGTTCTGGAGCTTGTCAAGACTTCTGCCTCAGGTAGACTCCAACACGTGTAGGACCTTGTTGCTGTGTGGTCGCGCCTTTGAAAACAAGGTGTTGTGTTCCATTGTCTGTCTCCCAGTTCAGAAACTGGGCCAAAACCACCGTGGTCATTAAAACCTAGTTAGTGATTTATTCCAGTATTTGTATTCACAGACAAAAATTCTCTCGGTCACATCAAGACAGCTTGACGTCAGTGCATTGTTAGTCTACGCTTTACTCCGTGGTTCAGTGCCACAGTTGGAGATTCTATCTACAAAAACCTCAGCTTGTTTCCCTACGCTTTTCTCTCATGGAGCTGACAAATGATGCAATAACTCATTACTGTCAATACTAAGAACTGGGTGGTGACCTCAGCCCTGTTTTACTCTAACTTATAAAGCACTTGGACCCCTTATTTAGACATTTTAGCATGTTTGGAGAATACACTTAGAGAAAACACAAGAGAAATACGGAGAACACCACCACAGGCAGCTTATCATCAAGTGCTGTAAACTCACCCAGGTACTTGGCCAAACACTGCAAGAGGAGTCTATGAGGCTCCTTTGGAGTCAGCAGTCACTGAACTCTCAAGAAGAATCAGGTACACTTGTTCTACCAGCAGTAAGTGACAATTGCTTGCCCAGTTCAGAGAACACAGAGGCCTGAAGGAGACCCAAGCCCACTGAAGGTTACGTAAGTTAGAAGAGCATACACCTCTCCTCTCAACATGGGAGAGGATAGAACAGAGTCAACAGTACACCAGAGAGACATTTTGAGACATGCTTTAGTGGTCATGATAACTTTGTGTTGATGGTTGGACTTGATGACCTTAGATGTCTTTTCCAACCTTAATGATTCTATGATTTACCTTTAGGACAGTTGAATTTAACAAGATGGCAAATGATTGATGTGCAAAAAACTAGTACTTGGTGTGTGGGCAGCCCTCATTTACAAGTTTATTTTCCCTCTTTGCTCAACATTCCAGACCTGAACAAAATAAAGTGGCCCTCTATGGCAAACCATATTGCTACGTTGAGCTTCTTCAGGATGTAGCTTCTCTCATGTTCACCTCGTGTAACTCATGTTTGACTGCCATATAAGCAGAGACACATTTAATGTGAAATTTCTGCAGATCTGAATTCTATCAAATTCAAACTGAAATACTGAATACTAAGTATTTCCAAAAGTAAAACCTTTCAGGATGTTTGCAGGCAGTGAACAGAAAGTAAAGCAAAATCTTATTACCATCATTGATCACAAAAGTCTGACCTGAGTAAAGTTTAGTCAAATGATGACTTGGGAATGAATTTCCAATGTTTCTAAAGCTTTATACTTGGAAACAGGTAGATAAAACTCAATATATGCAGACACACACACTTCATATCTTTACTGGGACTTTTAATAGTAGAATCTTCACTGGGGAGGAACAAACTTTTAATTTCTCTGCACAGCCCGTGCTGTTCTCAATGTGGAACCAATAGCATTTGCTCAGCATCCCAAAGGAAAAGGCAGGGATGAAAAGAAAGCCTGTGTTCCATAAAAAAAAAAAAAGAACAAAAGCAAAAAACAACAAAACAAAACAAAAAAACCCACCAACAAAAAGACAAAACCAAAACAAAACAGAACAACAAAAAAACCAAAAGAAAACAGAAATAAACTTTGGTTTCATAAATTTAAGGTTTACTCAAAAAAAGAAAGAAAAAACAAAAACTCCACCCACCAAAAGCCTCCCCCAGGAGCTAAGTCACTTGCAATCATCCCCATTAAGAAAGGGCAAGAATGAACTTCCAGCAGGCACCTGTTTTAAGCTGGGTTCCTAAACCAAGTGCACAAAGTCAGCCATTGTCCAGCCCTGCCCAGCCCAGTCAGAATGTTACAGCAGAGGCAGTGTTTATCCTTTCCTTAGCCAAAAAGAATTTAATACTAACCTTAAAAATTGAAAGTAATTTAACCACCCTAGTCCATTTAAACCTTGGGGGTCTTTGACATTGGTGAAAGGAGGGAAGTTGTTCAGTATACAGAAGGTTACCCAAGAGTAACCTGATAAAAACCAACAAGCATCAAAATCAACTGAAACATCAAAAGAATAATCTCTAATTAAATACATTGGGGATTTTGTCAGCCTATTACCAGGGTCTTGATGATCTTTTCTGATTTCCCAGGGCTCAGGCAGGAATAACAACATTAAGTATTCTGTGTGTACTTGGAAGAAAAGAAATGAGAGAGAACTGACACAAATAGCTTCAAATTACTCCTAAGATCCTACACCTTGTACTTACAAAAAAAGTGGAACTTTAATTTGCTCAACTCAGAACATACTGTCATTGCCAAACAAGCCCCAAGAACATTGTGGCCGAGGAGCTTCTGTATTCTGGAGGTGACTGGCAAGATGCTGCACCACTTAGTGATGCACAGGCAGACTGTTTTTGTCCTTCAGAGCTTGATATTGTTGGTTGTTGGTTTTTTTTTTTTTTTTCTTTCTGTAATGGTTCTGGACCTCTCTGCCTAATTGTACCCACTTCATCTGCAAAGAGAGATTTATAATGGAACATAATTTTGAGGGATTAACTTTGACGCTGGTACATGGCCCATGCAGAAGTGACAGAGAAAAAAAAGTAATTGTATTAGCTGTTGCTCCTGCCAAAGAATAACAGAGAAGCTTATTACGCAGGCAATCAAGCTCCCAAATTAGTGCTGATTTTCACCCCATGCCACTTTACGCTGTTAATGATGGGAAGCAGCAGCAAATATGAAGCAAAAAGCCATCAGGAAACTAGCTTTCAATTCTTCCTATTGAATGGAGCGACCAAAGTCCATGTTCAGGTACAAATATCAAAGGCAGCGAGAGCTGAAGAGGGACCACAACAAAATTGAAGGAATGACCTACTGACCGGGGTCCTTACTGAAAGGTTCTCAGGGAACTTCCAGTCCAGCATGACTAATTCACAGGGCTAGGAGAGCATAAATCTTCTCCCTTCCTCCCCCATTTCGCACAATTCTCTTATAATCTGTACCCCATGCAAGGCTTTGGGGAGCCACAGACACATTTATCTGCCCCTGTCTCTGGGACAGCACAAAGATACAGCACAAGCAGCACACTCTGACCCACAAGCTGCTCCCCACCTCCTGTGACACCCTCAGCAACGTGAGAGCACTTCCAGCCATCTGGGACCATCTGTGGGGTCTGTCCCTGCCCTTGCCAGAGTTTGACTGGAGACATTTAGTTTTGTTTTAACCCCTGGAGACCCTGGTAATAACTAATCACAGCCATCATGCTCCCACTTGCAAAAGGATGTAGGTAGGAGGACAGGCCGCAGTCTAGACTTTCTCTAACCATGTGTGTCTCTTGGAACAGAGTGCAAGTGGACAGGACTTTCACTATGAACAAGCTGTGAACTACAGGGCTTAAAATATTGCCATTGCTGTGATTTGCTGCCAGTGTGATACTGCTGACAGACCTGAACCACTAAAGCGAAATAAATCTGGAAAAACATGAGAAACCAGGTGCCTTCCTAGTATTCAGCAGAAGAAAGGAGGGTTCTTTGGGCTTTTTGGCCACCCAAACACCCAAAGGCACAAGCCAGTCTTAAATATACACAATACGATGTGCATGATAGACACCAAGGCTGGAAACAAGCCCTCCAGCCAGGAAAGGCCATGACATGTTGTAACCAGAAAGTTCACACTGATCACATTTTCTTTCACTTCAAAGAGATCCTGACTCCCTAGATCATCTGGACAGTTCTCTATTCCCTGTGCTTTCCCACGGGCTGTGGATGCCTCCTTGCAGTTAGTTACAGAATTATTTCCTTTCTGGTTTGTGCCTTATAGGTAAGAAGCAAGTTCTGTGGTGAAAGTGGCTTGCAGGACTCAAGTGATCCATCTACCCCAAATCCTGTTTAAGTTTTCTTTCAAAACCAGTCTGATGCCTTGCTCAGCTCTCACTGAAATCAGCTGCATTTCTTCTACCGAGTTTCTGTCTGGAGGCATCTTAACTGAAACAGCATCTATATGTAAAGTTTGTATTTTCTTTTCTTTTTTTGCTGTTCGACACCATGCTTCCCACATGGCTTGGCTGGTGGCCTCAGCTATAAACATCACTCTATAGCCTCTCTTAAAATGATCATTTAGCAAGACTCAGCACCTCTGTTTGCACTATGCATGACCATACTTATTGCTGAGTTGAACACCTTTATGAAGAATACTCAATCATCACAGCATCTCCCACTGCTACTAAAAGAAGCCACTGCAGCTGGAAGTGGCAATGGAGAGACCTGTCCTTAGATCAACTCTGATACAGGAATGCCTTGGCCGTGTCATGTGCTCCCGAGTGTGGCAAGACAAGGCTGACAGCCTGCGCCTGACAGTTCTGTGACATCCCTTCTGTTCACTTGCTAAGAGAGTCTAGAAAAGCTTTTTATGGCAGCTGGAAGAAGCAACAGAGTAACTTGAGTTATGTTCTTGTTACACTTAACATTGCAAGTGTTTGGTTTAATGACAGACTTTCACAAATTTTCAAGGTAGGTCACTCTCACCAGGGAACACTCATATTAGACCAGGTCAGCTACATTTGAGCAATCAAAGGTCTAGCTGGTCATTTTGCTAAGGAGTAACTGTGACTCACCCCTCTGCAAACTGGTGGGTCAGTCCAAGGTACAGCAGGAAGGGACTACTAGACAGACATGGAAGTTATGCCTCAAAGAAGTTACTCTGCACTGAGTAAGTCACAATGGGTGACACCCTGGAGGGTGGCATTAAACAGGGAAAATGCAACTGTTGGCTGAAGGAGGTAAGGGAAGAGACCTTACTGGTTATATCGTGGGCTGCAGGGCTAACGCTGGAGAAGGGGAGCAGGCAAGGGACCACTGCTTATCAGACCCTCCAGAAAAATCTGCTCCCAGCCTCTGAAAGCATGCTTTTCATAAGCAGAGCCAACAGCTCCTTAATGTACAACCTCACCATCAACTCCACAATGCTGGGAGTGATGCTTCCAGTCAGGGATGGCTACAGCCAGCAGAAGTAGCAAAGTAAATTACAACACTGTCCTAGGTGCCCTTCTAAAGGGCAGCTAGAGGTAAGACTCTAGAGTATGACCTGCTCCCAAAGAAAGTGAACACCATCCTGTAACCAAGATAACAAAGTACATTTAACATATGGATAGCTGTGGTGCCCGACAGCATGAGAGCCCACGAGAGCCCATTAAAGGACCAGAGACTGCCAAAAATGCACTTCAAGTGAAGGAAAAAAAAAAGTAACCGCAACATGAAACCACATGAAGACACACGTGATGGAGAAGGGGTAAAAAAAATAATTCCTTTGCATGAGGCCACAAACAGTACCAAGAGGCCTTCAGGACCACAAGCACTACAGCTGGACACTCACATCTGTGGCACATGCAGCAGGGCCAAATCAAACACAGCCAAGCTAGGTCTGAGTTAGGCAGTATCAAGGAGATACAAGCTCGGGTTCCAGCAGTACTGTGGACACTGCATCCCACCTATTTAAGGCTCTGCTTACTAGTCGCACAGAGGTGGCTGTATTACTTCAAGTCCCAGAAGCACTTTTCCAAACACTGTCTCCTCAGTGCAGTACAGGCAAGGGTAGAACAGCTTTTATTTTACACCTCTTCCTGTTTCTCTTTTCTGTGCTTCTGTTTCACTCCTTGTCAAGAGGAGATCAACATCAGTTCAGTCATCCAGCAAATGTAAAGTGGTCCTGGCTCGTGCCAAAGGGCAGACCACAGCCATGAAGATCGCACTGCATTTAGTGATTTGAAGTCTAACAGAGCAGGTAGCAGCAAACTATGCAGAGTTTTAGAGAATAGGCACGCTAAGCACACCAAATGCACCTTAGGCTAGAAGGAGCTGTGGCCATGCTGGATTCAAGGGCCCCACAATGACTTTTACATGTGCCTGAAAGAACCTGCTTCATTCAACACCTTTTAAGTCTGAATCAGTCTCAGCAGCTCTCACATTCAGCAGCTACAAGCACTCCCTTCGGTGATACACTCCTGTCCTTTAAGCTTGCTTTAGGTATCACACCCAAAAGCTATAGAGCTTCATTAAGCTGTCCATGGGTATGGGTCCGATCAAGCCAGACAACATCTCTAGGGCAGCAACACCACTAAGGGGAGAATTACATGTTGTGTTTCACACAGGGCTGGCTGGTGGAGCTGGGAGATGGTAACCAAGACCAGAAATCAGGAGCAGGCACTAGTGATGCCGGCCCTGGCACAAACCTTCTGATCTTTGCAACTCCCATGGAAGCCTGTGGTCCCTCTGTGACTCAGCTTTCTCATCCATAACAGAGGGATCATAGAATCATTTTGGTTGGAAGAGACCTTTAAGATCAAGTCTGACCATTAACCCAGCAGTGCCACGTCACCACTAAACCATGTCCCTTGGCACTGCATCTCCAGGGCTTTGAAATCTCTTCAGGGACAGGGGCTCCACCACTTCCCTGGGCAGCCTGGGCCAGGCCTTGACACCTTTGTGGGGAGCAAATTGTTCCTCATGTCCAACCTAAACCGTCCCTGGAGCAACTTGAGGCCACTTCAGCACAGCATTTCTGTATCTCACTGGAGTGCTGCATTACCTATGATTTGCTCACCTCTAGAAAGAGACCAAACAGCCCACTTCTGCAGGTAAACACACTGTCAGACAACACACAACTAGTCCCAACTTGAAAGGTATGAAAAATTAATATCTTTGAGCCTCCCTTATACCCACCAGCAAAATCCACCCACACCTGTAATGTGCTTTGAAATAAGGGAAAAAAACACTAATTGTTCAGAATTATTTGCTGGCTGGAACACCAACATCTAAGAGCATGCATGCTTTGCAGATGTGAACTTGCTCTATCCCAGGTCTGGGAAAGTACCAGTTCCACTGGTGTACAGCACTATCTTTTTTAAGCCTCACTGCAGCATGCACTACATGAACTTGCCTGCCTGAACTTAAGTTTTTAGACCAGAACAAATTGATTACTGAGAAACGCGCAAGATGTGTGTGAGCAAGTTATTTCCAGCCAATTTTCCTGTGAACATCTAACAAAACTGAAGTTTACATTAAATATACACTGAGGATTTTCTCTTCCTTTTGAGAGCAATCAACATCCGAGTTCCTCTGCCACAGGAGGTACTGGCACAATCCACTCTGATTAGACTCAGGAGGGGGAGCAAACAGACAATTACTCTGATAACAATCTTATCTGAGGACAGAAATGAGATTAGCTGCTTAGCTGCAGTGATTCTTCCTTAGATACAGCACTAAAAGGACTGACTAACCCAGCATGGGACAGAGAAGGAACTTCCTGATGGAGCATGCTGGCAAGTCAAGTGAGGTGTGATTCTTCACCTACTAGTTCCTTTCATGCAGGGGAATTATCTGTTAGGTCCAAGTGGCCATCAACAGCTCAGGTCCTGGGGTAGACAACTTCCCAACAGCGCAGCAGCTGAGCTATTTCCTCCTTCTAGTTTCTGCTGTTACACAGAATCTGACAAGCAGAAAGCAGGGAGTAAAATTGGCTGAGACCTTTCCCTGCTGACAGGGAGCAACTCCATTCCGCTCTCCTTCCTACTACTGCGTTGTTCCAGTCTGCCCTCAAAATTCTCACACATGAGCTTTCTAATGAACAATGCTGTTGTGAAGTCCTCCCCAAACAGTTTTAATTTGACTTCTCTAACTTGATGTCATTCCTTTGAGTTCTTCCCTTTACAATGGCCAAACTCACCCCTCTCCCCTGGGTGTTCACATCTCTGGAATAATGTCCACTAACGGGCAGGGCAACATCAAGGGATATGAACAGAACTTCCCCAAGATAAGGATCCCAGATACATCTATACTTCAATCTCACAAAGACAGAATAATTAATACAGTAACAGGACAGGAGCCAAACTGCTCAGGAGGTTGCTTACTGTATAACTATACCAACACGTTTATCTGGAGGCTTATAACTATTCCTGGCAACAAACACAACTGGAGATGCCAACGTGGTTGCTGGTAACTCTGGATGCTGTAGGCTCTGCCCTGTGTGTGTGTGTAGGGGAGCCAGTGCGGGGATCTTCTACAGCTGAGCTACAAATTTTTTATCTCCAATACAGCAGTTTCACAAACACTTTACACTGCCCCGTTGCAGGAAGGGGACAAAAAAAGCTACAAAACCCAGATTCACCAGAAATACAGCACCAAAAAAAGAGTAACAATTTCAACAGCCCGGGTAAAATCAAGATGATGACGATTTGAAAGCTGCTAAAAGAAAAGTTGCTAGCAAAAAGGCCGCGAGGTAAACTTTCTTCCTGCAGTATGTGACAGCATCGTGCTTCAGCATTTGCAGTTTTCTTTACACATCTATTTAGACTAAGAAGAATATCCTTATAAAAATACATAAGCAAGCAGCACTAGAAATAGGGCCAACTGCTGCACTTCTGCTTTGCTGATCTGAACTCTAAGCGTTTATTTAGTTATAATCCTTCGTATAGGAAGTTTATTCATACAGACAGGGATTTCTGGAATTCTGAAGGATTAGTCAATCTACAGCATTCTCAGTGCACAAACTTTAGCATCAGAATCGTGCTGCTTAGATGTTCAATGCTTAGAGTAAATATTTGGGCCGACGAAGGTTAAACAGATTAGTCAAGATGAAGCCAGCGCTCTCTGCTTATTTACTCAGAAGCTTAAATATTGCTGCTCTTCATTTAAGCAGCCTAGTTTAAAAGATAAACCCACAGAAGCAACAAACGAAACACACTTACTCAACCTGAAGGGAGACAGCACCAAGATTTCTATCATCTTCAGCCTGGGCAGGCATGCAACAAAGCTACACACTGAATCACAGATCTCACACTCCTCACGGGAGCCACAGAGAGGCAACAACAATGTCGCCATGAGCTTGCTGCTCTGTGTTTCAATGGCACCAGGGAAATGGAATAAACAACCCCCCTTCCGCTTCCATACAAAGGCATGAGGGAAATAATTGGTGTGAAAACCATTTGCAGTTCAGTTACACTTTTGAGATGTGAGGAGGCAATTACGTGCTGGGCCACCTGAGACCTGATCCTGTCCGTCAGTCCTACTGCTGAGAGGATTTCCAAATGTTCTTGGTGAGGCCACATATCACCTTTCATCCAAAACAGCAATAAATTCCCAACTATTATAGGCCCAGCTCCTAAGCCCACCTGCTGGATCCCCAACACTTGCAGGGCCATTTTTATGCAGCGTGTCAAGCATCCGACCCAAAGCCCCCCTGCTGCCAAGAAGCTTTGGATCAGTTGGTGAAGGATGTAGATGGGGTGCTGAGGGACACGGTTTAGTGGTGACCTAGCAGTGCTGTGTTAACAGTTGCACGCAATGATCTATAAAGGTCTTTTTCAACCAAAACGATTCTGTGATTCTATGATGAACAAATGACTGTGTCAGCAAGTACAAAGCCAGTGCAAGCTGAGAGCTTGAGGAGGTGCAGGCTGGTGTTAGGAGTTCGCATTTCAGTCCATTTCTTCAGTTTCCATTTCCAAGTCAATTTTATTTCAAAGCACAGACATTAAAAATTTTCTAGCAAGGCATCAGGAAAATAAAAGTTGTTTCAACCAACGAAAGCTACTCTTACCCACTGGCTTTCCACCCTTCACGACAGCACGCCATCTAGCCCCACCGAGGCAGGGGCTTGTTTACCTCACTCTCAAGAAAATGTGTGTACAAATTTCAGACACTTTGGAAGAGGAAAAAGTGCCTCCCCTCCGATCTGTGTTTACTCTGAACAGATGTAACATTCCTAAGAAGCTCTCAGCTGACTGCCTTTGAAGTCTGAAGAAAAAGACATTGGGGGGGAGGGGGGGGGGAGGCTCGACCTTGAAAGCTACATTTCTTGCCTTAAAAGAAGAAGTCTCCAGGGACTCTTGAGAGAAATAAAAAGCAAATTCTCCAGATCCTTATCTCATGCTATTTTTGAGAGGCTTTAGTTTTGTTCCTTTGCTCTTGTCATGTTTTGGATTAAAGGACTTACACAGACATGGCACATGTGCAATTGGACTGATCACCGTAACAGATTTGTGCCCCCCATGCCAGGCCAAGGCAGCCCCTCTCACTTCAGACCCTCTTCAGCTTTTCGTCTTCAGGGAAAACTCAGCACAGCCACCGCTGCAGAACCAAGTGACAGGAACAATTTCACAGCAGGCAACTTGCAAAGAGGAGTTTTGTGAACATAAAGCGTTGACCCAAAGTGAATTCCAACCCACAAGCACTCCCACAGCAAGTCCCTCTTTGTGATGGGTTGAGCCTTGCCCACCAACACCCGCTGAAGTCATGCCAGGGACCCTCACACTGCTGTGGTTGGAAATCATAGACTTGTTTCAGATGAAAGAGACCTTTAAGATCATCAAGTCCAACTGTTAACCCAGCACTGCCAGGTCACCACTAAACCATGTCCTAAACCATGTCCCTCAGCACCCCATCTCCATGGCTTTGAAACCCTTCCAGGGATGGGGACTCCACTACTGCCCTGGGCAGCCTGGGCCAGGCCTTGTCAACCTTTGCGGGGAAGAAATTGTTCCTCATGTCCAACCTAAACCTCCCATGGCAAAAAGGGGCTGCTTTTCCCACTTCCTTCTGCCTGCTGCCATGTCCTCGGTGTTCTTCTCCCAAGCTCATCTCCTCCTCTATTTGTTTGCCCTAACAACCTTCTCTTCATCCCGCTCACCCAAATTTGCATGTTATTAAGCACCCAGAGCCTTTTGTTCATGGCCTTTAAACTAAAGCAAAGTTACTGCAGTTGCTGGCAAGAGGTACCTTATACCTAGCAACCACTTTTGGGCAGCTCTGATAGACTCACTTCTCCCAAAAAAAACCCAGGGCACGCCAGACAGACAGATTCAAGGACACATCTTCTCCTGAATTCCACAGAGCAAGATAAGACTGTGAGCCTTGCACTTACTTTATCTTAACTAAGAGGCTTTCCCCATTCTCCCACTCAGTAAAAAACTAATTATTTACCACTGAGGCATGGAATAGGTTAAATTTTCCTGTGTCTTGTCTCAGCTCCCTTTGCAGATTAGGGGAAAACAATGAAGTCTCCGCACTTTGTGATATTGCTAATGCTTCCTGTGGGGATCGCAGCACCGGCTGCAAAGAGGATTATGATTACGGGTTTAAAAGGAGTGTGCGCTCTGCTGCCACGAGAGGCACAGGCTTATCAGAAAAGACACCAAGCTGCCCCCAAACTAGGCATGTGGGACTCCTGCCTGCCTTCAGTTCTGGCTGACGGCTCTGCCTCAGATCATACACCCGCTTATCAGGAGCGATAAAGCAGCTGAGCTTGCAGGGGGCATGGAGAAAGGGGGGTGGGGGGATATAAATGAGTAATGCCACGCAAGCAGCTTGCATACGTTCACCGTCAGAACACAGAGCGATGTTTACAGATCGTCCCCACACACTCATCTGCATCAAAACATGGACGCAGCATGCACGTTTCTGGCTGCAGTTGGGAAATGTTGAAAGAAAAAGTGTTGGCGGAACTGTATGAGCTGCAGTGACATTGGCTGGCCTTCCATGGGCAAGGCTGCAAATGTTTTGAAAAACACAGCATCGTCAGTGAGAACTGCTCCGAGCAGAGCTAGCTCCAAGGTACAGCTCCATGTGCCGGGGAAGGGCTCCAGACAGTCTCAGTGCTGAGCACAGGGCCAGCTCAGTTGAAGGAAGAGTAAGAAATTGCCACTGAGCAAGACACATTTTCCTTCACTCCGGGCTCTCTAAGGTACTACAAGCAAGGTAACAGTTTACTCACAGCTGTACATCTCCACCGGCTATGACAAAAGAGACACAGCATAACTTCCTTTCTGTAATACCAAGACTTTGGCCAAACCAGCCATCAAAAATTCTTCAAGGAGTGCTTCACTTAAGAGGTGGGATGCACCTACTGCCTAACGCTCAGGTCGCTCAGCGTGCCACCTCTTTTCCCCCCAGTAGTTGCACGGTTCAAAGCAGCCACCACAAGAACCGGAGTCCTTCTGAAGTCTCCCATTCAGGTTAGGCACATTCTGCTGATGTGCAAGAGGGTTTTGTTGGTGTTGCTGTTGGTTTGGGGTTTTTTTGTTTGTTTCTTTTTTTAAACACTATCACCGCTCTTGTTCTTTTCCAAGCTACTTGATGTGAGCTGGAGTTACACAGACATTCCCCCTCACCCTGAATTTTGTTCAGAAGGGTTTAATAGCTCCCTCTCTGCTTGCTAGAACAACAAGCAATGGCACTAATGCCTGCTCTCCATGATTTTTACAGGCTTAGGAATCACTGAGCTTCACCCCCCAGGCCTCCCTCAGCACAGCACTGCCTCATCATGCAGTGCTGTTTTAAGTGGTCCTTGCCACCTTCCACCACACGCTAGAAAATTTGAAGGGACCAAGCCCTCTACTGAACAAAGCAACAGTTTTAAGATGCTTGTGTGAGTTGTTTCATGCCTTAAACTGAGCTGTTTGGCTCCTGCAGAGGGCTAAAGTCTCTCAAAGTCAGTGAGAGCTGGATACTTCTCACTAATCAAACATTCTTGTGCTCATACCGTTCACACGTCTCTCTACTAACCTTTGCTGCTGGGTGCCAGACTTGTCTGGGTTCCCTCTCTATCCAGTCTTCCTTATCATTAACTCTGGAGAAGAGAAGAAGAAATGGAGCTGAAAGATCAAAGATTTGCCTGGCTTATGGCTTTTAAAAGTAGAACACAAACTAAACCAGAAATTTTCCCATTAACCTGACTTCAGTAGACTTGTGCTTTAAGGGACTTGTGAGCCCTTGAAGGGATCTGAATTCCAACTGACCTGAAGTTTCTGATGCTCTCTAATTCCCTGAGAACAATGGGAGCAGACATTTGCAATAATAAATGAAATAAAATCACTGCCTTTCAAATCTTAATCAAGTCATCACATGGGCCCAGAGACTTGGGAAGGCAAAACTTCAGTGCTTTCTTCCACTTTTCCACTTCACATCCTGAGAGCCAGGTGACTTAAGGTACACAAGGAAACTTCACACTTCAGAAAAAAATGTCCTGCTTGATGGCAAGTGTTGTAAAGATTATCTAAGAAGATGAATAGGATTATTTGATAACAGGTTCTGCACAAGGAGACAGTGACAGCAAAGGCAACTGTAGCAAGAAGGAGCAACACAAAAGCAGCAGGAGAACAATCAAAAGAAATCCATCAAGGTGAGGGCTGAATAAGCAGGTTTACAAAAAACAAATTGATAGACTGGATTTGGGTCTAGATAAAGTCACTTCATCATCACTTCTGCAAACTCCTCATTTCCTTTTTGGCAACAAGGATACTGAATTGTATCAACAGCATCAGGACAATCTTTCCACTCTAATCTAGTCACTATGTCTCTGCTCCTCCCTGCAGTGGCCCAGATACAGATTTTGACTGCCAGAGGTGCACATCATCAAACTAGAAAGACCTTTGACAACCTCTGCAAAGGAGGCCCAGCCATGCGGTGGGTTCTTGTGTTAAAATAAAGCTGTCTTGAAAAGACAGCTCTCAAAAGTTTGGGCAGAACCAATCAAAACTACTATCTAAGAGGAGGCTGGAATCAAAAGGAGATGTAGAGGTAAATTTTACATCTCCGCCCTGTTTGAGAATGCATAAACTCTGCCTTAATCAGGATTTACATGAAGACAAGAAGTTATCTAAATAACTAAATGTCTGACTTCGAGTAGAGAGCAGGTACACATCAAACTGTGCTGCAGCCACAGGAGAAGCAATTCATCTGAAAACAAGTTGTGTTCCAATGTGGGCCTGAATGTCAATTTTATGACCTGAACAGACTCACCAGCTCCTTTCTCACCACAGCAGCAACAGAACCAGGCTGGACTGAACACATCACACCAAGGAGCTCCACACTTCCATGGCCTCTTGAGCATCCTCTCCTGGGGGACATCTAGCACTCCAAACACTTCACACCGGGGAGCGCTTGCTGCCCTACATCGGCATAGCTCACACTGCCTATGCAGAGACTTTGGTATACCCACTTTCAGAACACAGTTTATACCTTTTGAAAAAAATCAATCAATCGGAATCCCTAAGCTCTTACAAAGGAAATGAAAGATACTACTGTCAAAAGCCCCTCAGACCTAGAAGCCAAGGTGACTGTCATATATTAAAGAAATTAAAGGGCTGCATTTACAATAGAATACACTCTCCCCATCCCAATCTTAAAAGGCTCCGGTTAAAGCCCTTTTAGAATCAAAATTCAATTTCTTTCCAGTTTTGCAAACAACAACGGCCTCAAGCTGAATGCTGCCAGCCTGCCTGCAGCCTTTGAGGAGATTAGGTTATTACCAGCCAACTATGAGAATCTTAAATCCAGCATTAATCCTAATTCCCATTTAGCCACATCTTCCCTGTGCAGTGAAAGCTGGCTGTGTGTGAACTTGCCCACGCAGTCTTCCACGTGCAATGATCTGTGTCACAAATGACAGATGCTAAACCTCTTCTATCTTTAAAAAATACATTCTGACCTCGGTTTCCAGAAAACCCCAGGAAAGGGGAAAGACTGGAGCTGAGGAAAAGAGTGGGCCAAGCTGGAATGATTTCTGGGAGATGATAGGAATGGGACCATTGCCAGCCCAAGAGCTTTCAGCAGCCAGTAACAGAAGATTTCAACCCTGGCTTGGAAGAAAACAGGATGTATAGCCAAATTACAAGGACACATTCATTCTGCCAAGATAAGTTTTGGGGGGCATAAGATACACCATTTCCTCTGAGCAAACCCTCGTTCACCTCTCTTCCCAGAGGTTCCAAGGCCAGCACGGGCCACCTCACCACCCTCAGCTCCTGAACTCCTGGACATCGGGTCAAACCAAGGTGAGACCTTCCCACTGTCCACCAGAGTAAAGGCACCTCTCGCAATTCAGCCTCCTCAAGTTGTGCTGCACAGACTCATAGAAAAGCTTTTGCTGACAGCTAGCTCTTCCTATTGGAAATACAGGGGTGCAAAGTGCCATCCTCTCTCCTTTCTGACATCATTTTACACCAATTCCCTTCCAAACACCTTTACTGCAGCCAAACTGGCATGGCCCCAGGCTGACAAGGTTTGCTGAATCACCCATGGGCAAGATCAGGTCATTCAGGACCTCCTGGTATTCCTGGACCTAGAGACAATGCCACTGAAGATGAGGGCAGACTGCTGCCTGCTCTGTTGTCAAATGGGACTATTTTAAATCAGTTAAAAAAAAGTTCTCACAGATATTTGGAAAAAAAGAGAAAAAAAAAGAAAAAAATTACTGTTTCCTGTGTTTAAAGCACAAGAATTCACTGCAGATGAAAGGAACCTTCCAGGAAACACATTCCCAAGAGAACAAAAATGTGTTTGGCACCAGTGCCTGTTACAGGCAAGAGGACCTCCCTGCTGGCAAGGGAATCAACAGATCTGCTGGAAAAGCCAAACTTCTCCTTTTTTGAAGGTAGATACAATAATTGCTGAAAACATCTATTTCCATCAAGCCCAACTCAGTAGCCCAAACTCTCCAAGCTAAAACAATTATGATATTTAGGGACATCATTCTCTCACTGGAGGCACAACTAGATGCTCCTTCTCCTTGCAGCTGGCTATGACCTATTGCTTGGTCACCAGGACACTCAAGCGGAGGCCCCAGTAAAGGTCTGATAGGTTGTACATCAGCTGAGCTGGGGTAGCTCTCCATGTACATGCTCATCCCCTGCAGAGGATGGGAGATAATTGAATTTAGCAATGATAGAGTTCAGCTAAATTGCATTTACCTTTCACTTGCCACAGGCTAAGACCACACACATGGACAGCCACCACAGCTCATCCAAAACCTGGTAATCTGACTGAGTGACTGGCTTCTGGAATACCACAGACCGGTTCATAGTCCTTTTCTGCCTAACTTCAAGGCAATATTTAAACCAAGCACTTGCCTTTTCCCAGAAGGTATCCTACCCATCATGCTGGGCATGAAGACACCCAGGGCAAGGTGTCTTCAGTCTTGGGAATCTGGAGATAATGAAGCCTCTTGGTGAAAATAATTACTGCTACAATGCAGATTGAAATCTCCTAGAGCATAACAACTCCAATAGGCCAAACCTCTATTTCTCTGATAGGAGAGCACAGATAAGTCCAGTCAGAGCAAAGTGGGAACCTTCCCTCTTTACTGTCACATGCTGGATCTCCTAAGAACCTTCTCACCTCGTTAATGTAGACTACGAGGCCAAGAAACAGCTGTGGGATGGCAACTTGGGAAGTTGTAGACTGTGGTTTCTGACACTTGGCATTTCATCACCCCTTCTTTCCTCATTCAGTCAACAGAACAGAGAATCAAGGCTTTAAAAATATGCAGGCAATTAAAAATATAAAAGAAAGAATACAAGAGATCCCTATGCTGTTCTGCACAGGAATTAGCAACCCTAAATAAAACAAACACCTCATTTGCTTTCCATCAAAGAGGGTGACCCACCCCCTTCCAGTAACCCCCCTGCATAGACCATGCCTGGATATTCCCTTTGGCCAGCCCAACAACCTGCTTCAACAGGCTCATCCAAACCCCAACTCTAAACGGCGTGTTTCAGCACAAATAGCAGCGGATTTTCTTTCACATTTCTGTTCAGTATTTAATCTGCGGGGATTAACTGCATACTTAATCACAGAATTGAGCTTGATATGTCAGGTACACACATTCCTCTGTAAATCCTGCTTTTCCCACTGCCAATACCTCCATCTCCTAGCATGGAAGCAGGGGTTGTGGTGGAAGAATGCAGCTCAGGCTCCCTTCTCTTTACACACACAGAAAAAAAAAAACCAAACAAACCCGAAACACCCCACCCCACAAAAAAAACAAACCAACAACCCAGAAAAAAACAAAAAAACCCCCACCACCACTACCCCCCGCAAAAAAAACAACCAAACAAAAAAAACAACCCACCAACCAAAAACCAAAAGGAAACTGCAGAGCAGTTGCACAGTAAGATTTTTGTCCACAAAACAGATATGGATGCAGTAAGAACCATGTATTTACACGTACAATCTTAAATTTTCAAGATTAGGCAAAATATAATTTGTGCAAGAAAACAAGTAACTCTTTAGGAAAAGGTAACCAGGGTTGTGTTTTTTTTTCCAGTGATCACAAACACTCCAAGGGGAATATTTTCTTATTAAAAGGTGTTGTTTGCAATCCCCAAAGTCACCCTTTGAGAAATGTAAGAATTGGAGAGAGAAAAGTCCACTGAAACCAGCCTTTAAGGATCCATGAGATTGACAAATGGATTGTTACTGCCCAGGCTGGGAAAATAAAAGAGGAAAGTATCTGTTCCTTCTCTCAAATATATAAATACACATGAAGTGTCTCAAAAAATAAATTTGCTAAGAGCCACATGGGAAATCACCGTCAACACACGTCACAAGTACCCCAGTGCTTAGTGCACTATGCACCAGCCATATCATAGAATACCAGGTTGGAAGGGACCTCAAGGATCATCTAGTCCAACCTTCTATATTCATATCTTCATATAATTTAGAACAATCCAAGTCAAAACCATTTTCCCTAAAGCTCATTTCCCCAGCGTCCTATCCAATCTTGCTTAGGATGCCCCAAGCAAAGCAATAACTCATGATCCTCATGATGAATTGGAAAGGAAAAGCCTATTCCACAGTTTCTCCCTTTACTGTGGTCATCTCCTAGTCCCAGCCCTGAAGAGGTCCCTGCAGCAATCCTTTCCTTACTGCCTGCCCTCGCTCCTGTTCCCAGGTCATACATATTGGTGACCAGCCTCTTCAGCTTCAAAAATTAAAACACTAATGTTTTGAAGACAGGAAATAAGCTGGCAGCTAATATTTAATAGTAAATATGCCTTAAAACAAAACAAAAAACAAACAGGAAAACCACAACAAACAACCAACCAAACCAACCAAACACTCCATGAAAGTTCCTGGTAACCTGAAAGCCAGAACCTTAATGGCAAAGGTAAACCTGCAGCTCAGTGATTTGGGCTCTCCTGGGGGCTGAAATTGCTTGGTTGGTCCTGATTATAAAAAATAAGCATAGACAGACCCATTGCTCTAAAATATTTCAGAGACAGATAAAGGGATGACTGAATCTCATGGGTTTAATAACACTCACTAATTCAGTTATTTATATCACGAGTAACCCAAATATTTACCTGGCTCCAAGGCTAAATGAGATATTCCTAACACGTCAAAAATCTCATCCAAAATCCTAAATAAATGGAGCAGCAGTTCCTCACAGATCCAGAAGTATCCCCAGGGGAAGACACCTGCCTGACTCCTGCACAGCCTGAACCAGCCCAGCTGGTTCAGCACAGAACTACAGCAGCCCAGAACTACAGCACATCCAGGATCTTCTCAGCACCCAAGGCAAATCCCACTGGCCAGCTCACACAACAAACATACACAATGCTCTGAGCTGTGCATCCACCTGGAGCCCGTGTCTTCCCATGGTTAGGATGGCAAGCCAAATGAGCCAGGAGAATCAGAGTCTCCTTGGTAGAAATCTGGAGTAAGCAAATGGAGGACATGACTCCACTACTGTAGGAGACTTTTGTCCAATCTGCCACAGGTAGGATGATCCATTCCACCTCCAGGGCCCCTCAGGTACGTGCTTAGCTGGAGGAACTGCTCTGGCAGTGGCAGACCTTCCCACAGCCCAGAAGCAACACAGGCCTCTCACACAACTGAGGCACCCATGACACTGTGGGCAGGGTACACAGCCAAGAAACTGTGTGGGAAAGCACCGATCCTCCAGTCTGCTCCTGAGTCAAAGAAGCATAGAATTGTTTAGGTTGGAAGAGACTTTTAAGATCATCAAAGTCCACCTGGTAACCCAGCACTGCCAGGTCACTACTAAACCATGTCCCTCAGCACCACATCTACATGGTTTTGAAACCCCTCCAGGTATGGGAACACCACCCTACCACTGGGCAGCCTGGGCCAGGCCTTGACAACCCTTGTGAGGAAGGGGGAAGAAATTGTTCCTCATGCCTAACCTAAACCTGCTCTGGTGCAACTTGAGACCGTTTCCTCTTGTTCCATCACTTGTTCCTTGGGAGAAGGGACTGACCCCACCCGGCTCCAACCTCCTGTCAGGGAGTTGTCAAGAGTGAGAAGGTCTCCCCTGAGCCTCCTTTCCTCCAGGCTCAATAACCCCAGGTCCCTCAGCCTCCCCTCACAAGACACGTGCTCTAGAACCCTCAACAGCTTTGCTGCCCTTCATTGGGTCACTGCAGGAGTCACCCAGACAGAGCAACCTGGTTCCCACTTCACTTTTTTTTGTGGCCAGGAGTTTCTCAGCCCCGTACTAGCCTTTCCCGTAGAATGTTGGTTGCAGGGAATACCTGACCTCTGCAACACCTGCAGATGGGCTCAAATGAGCATACAGAATTGGTCTGCCCAAATAATGGGTGCATCATTCTTCCTTATCACTGGAAAAAGTTGGGGCTAACAGATGAAAGGCTACTTAAAACTTAATTTCTGGCTGGACTGTCCTTTTGCAGTTGAGTAACATCATTCCCACCTCCCCTCCAACAGTTACATATGCTGAAAGGGTTAAAAGAGACAGCAGAACCATTAGCATTTTGATAGCTTTCCACATATGTATAGTAAAAAGTCTTTAAAATTCATTGCACTGAAATAATCCTTCAAGTCTAGCATTTCCTCCTCAGCTTGAGGCAACCAACTGGTTTTCCTCCCCTTAATACCTTAATAGAAAGCTCTAAGGAGTTGCCAGGCTAGAAGTCTCAAATATGCAGTCTCAAGAAAAGCAGCATCCTGAAGTTCAAGAGAAGCCACATAAAGTGTCTGGGGTTTAATTAAGAAACAACTACAGGGATATCATCTTTGATAGCACAACCCTGCTAGAGATCTGTGTATCGCAGCTCACAACACAGGCACACCCCATTTTCCTTCCAAAATGCTGAGCACACACACACAGCCCCCACCAACATCATCTGCCACGGAAGTTACTCAGCATCTCAGCAGAACGAGCAAATTAATAACCTCAACCCTGATACAACACAAGCTTAGGGCCTTGAGCTCTCCCCAAGATCAAGGCTGAATTTTTTAACACTATTACAATCCCAGGAACAAAGCTGGCGTTTGGAACTGCACACTTGGCACTAATATTCCTCCACACCCGTGCCTGGGAAGGTTTTTTGCTGTTTTTTTTTTTTTTTTACAGCATGTGCCTTTTTCAGAACTCCAAAGCAAATGGCTTTCTCAAGGAAGCATGCAGGAGTGCCTCGGGGCAGAGAAAACAGTCACCTCAGCTGGTGGCTCTGATCAGGATTGTCGAAGTGACCATGGGCAAATGCCTCAGGACCACTTCACTCCTCAGCCACCACCAAATGAGATGATGACTCAAGGAGTCACTAACTTGTTAAGGACTATTAGGCCTGATGATACCCTATCCACAAACATTTTTTTCGGGGGTAAACAGTCTGAAAAAGCCAGTCTGTTCAAAGGAAAATGCTTGTGATAATCCTGCACACATTACTAAGACTAACCTTTAACAGGTCAGAAGCCAGCATCCCAAAGAAGGCAGGAGTAGCAGCGAGTGCACCTCAGTACAAGGTGGAACAAGGAGCTTCAGATCCCAGGGCCATGACTTGTAGCCTCCCCCACTCTAACACATGTCCCAAAACACAAAATATTGACTATTTTGGCTATTTCCCCTCACTGCAATCCTTCCAAAACTTCAGATGATCTTCATTTTTCTATGAGAAACAACCAACCAACCAACCTTTTCCTACTCAACAACCCTCACCCCAAAAAAACAATCCACAAACAGCAAAGCAAATCATTTATGTACCTGGGAAAGATCTCCCTGTAATACAGAAAATATTCCTTCCCCATTTTTAAAACCCAAGATATCTTTTCCAGGAGCAAAATTTGTATAAGTGCTATGAAGGAAGAAATGAGTGAATTTGGATCTTCCTTAAAAGCATAAACTCTTATTTTCTATCCATTACAAGTTTCCCTGCGACACCCTCAGCAAGTCATACAGATTTCACTTTCATCAGTAAAATGGGAATTGGTAAACAGGGTTCTCTGCCTTAAAAAAGTGCTACAAAGATACAATCCATCTGCAAATGCGAGATGTAAACAGCCTCAAAATGCACCAAGGGAGGTTTAAGTTGGACATGAGGAACAATTTCTTCCCCAAAAGGGTTGTCAAGGGCTGGCCCAGGCAGCCCAGGGCAGTGGCGGAGTCCCCATCCCTGGAGGGGTTTCAAAGCCATGAATATGTGGTGTAGAGGGACAGGGTTTAGTGGTGACCTGGCAGTGCTGGGTTAACAGTTGGACTCAATGATCTGAAATGCCTTTTCCATCCTAAATGATTCTATGATTCCACGTTCAGAAAACACAGATGACAGAGAAAATCAGCAGACAGTAGCTCATCACTGCGACACAAAATAAGAGGCTGCATCTGCCCGAAAAATTCTGAGACACAGACTCATCCTGGTGGGCTAATACTCAGGTAGTTCAGATGCTGTCCGATCTGTTCTCCCAGGCACACCACACTGTTTCATTACCCTCCAGACTTACGTCTAGGAGTACACACACACTAACAAATGCTGCCAGCAGCATGAATTCTCTTTCAAATACATTTACAGTTACTGGAAGGGTGAGAAAATTACCTTATCATCAGTTTCAACAACAGCATCTGTTCCATCACCTCCTTGCTAAACAGCAGTGTATCTGGGCAAATCCTTGCTTCACTAGGCAGAATTCATTTCAAGGAAAAATCTCAGGGACAGCAGAACAGGAAAAGGGAAGGAAGTGACAAATCTTGTCCACACAGAGTTACTGACAAAGCTGCAAGATAGCCAGGCTCCAGTGCTCTTACATTTAATCATATCCCAGTTAGAAATCAGCGTTTGGTCCCACACCACACCATTGCACTTCATAAAGAATCAAAGATGACAGATGAAGAATGCAGCTGAATAGTAAAGGATGGTCTACCAGTGTAATCTGGTAGGATGCCAAGGGAAACAGATCCACTACATGCCTTTTTCTGGGCTACTTCAGCTTTGAATGACCAGTCCTAAACTGCAAGCTGGAAGCTCACAGGAATGCAGCTCCAGCTACAGATTGGCAAATCGGTCTCAGGACACACAGCACCAATCTGGGTTACAGCAAACCCACCACCACACCATCCTAGCTCAGGCTGTCCTGATTTCCACAGGACCAATTTGCAGTGCAGCTCAACCATCCACCTACATTCTCAACTCACTGGAACTATTTTCACACTAAACTGTTTTTTTTTTTTAGTTCTCCATCCCCAATTTAGAAGACCAAGAAGAGAGTGAAGTCTTGATCAATAGCTTGCTTTTCTCAATAAATATACTTAATAAATGTGCAGAATATGGACATGAAGTGGATGCAGAGAAGTCTGGCCATTAAAAGACACAAAATGACTTTTGTGAGCAGTCTAGTCCTTAGAAAGGTTTCACATGGACCCAAATTCCACTTATCATTAACAGCACGGCCTAAGCCTCTGACGAAGAGGAGCAGCTTATCATCCTCCTCATGGGGATCTAAGGAACCTTAGCAATCAGCCTTGTAGAGGTTCCTTTAATGACTGTAACCAGAAGAAGCAAGAGGAAGAAATCTGCTGATATTTCAATCAAAGATAGAAGACTTTGACTTGAATAATTTCAGGTAAAAATTTTCTTTCCTTAACTCATTGTTTTTTGTGAAAACATAGTAAGATATTATTGTCATTTAATATCTGAAAATAAGCATTGCCTTTTTATCACCAAAAATCCATAAAAGCAAGGGTTAGGGTGTTTTGATTTGTTCTTTCAAACACTCTGTATCTGGAGTCTGCATCTCTGCAGACACACTGGAGCTCATCCCACATCCAGGAGTGCTCTGACATGATATGATTTGCAGAAGTGACTGTGTGCTGTGGATTCCTCTGTGCTGCACCCAACAGAGCTGTATGGAGCTCTTGGTTCTGGTTTCCACTAGCTCAGGCCTTCTGCTGCCCCACATTTCTCTGTGCTATAAATGCATCTTATGCCTCCTACTTCAACCTGAGGGAGGAGTGGTGAAACTAAAAAGGCAAGCTCAGACTCATCATCTACCACAAGACGAACAAAAGTCTTCTTAAAACGGGTTAGCAGAGATCATCTGAGGATGCACTTGGCTTCCCGAAAACAGGAAACTCTCATTATTTAAACCTCAAATACACAGCCACGGTACAGGAATATTGTGCCTTTCAGAGGAACGTTCAGTCTCTCTATACAATCATAAAGCTTGAACTCCAAGCCTTCCCCCCCCCCCTTTTTTTTTTTATATAAGCAGAGAGGGGAAAACAAAATAGAAAGTAAAGGCAGAGTGTGCATCTCAAATTTGCAATCCCACCTTTTAGGACAGAGGAAGCCTCTCAGCAGCCAAGCAGCGCACAGTGCATCAGGACTCGGGTAGCTGAGCTTCCCCAGGATAACTAGAGGGGCTTTGATGATGCAGAGAGCAATGTCACAGAACAACTGCCCCAGCTAAGCACACACCTAGCTCACCCAAGATCCCCTCCTGCCTTTCCTCTTCTCCCCTTACTCACCAAGGAGAATCAAGAAAGGATGAAGAAAAGACCACTTTCCTCCTCAGAGCAGAGGGAGAGAAAAAATTGGAAGAAGCTTATTACTGAAACCACATGTTACTCTTCCTTTCCTGAGTTCACTGCCATCAAACCAGCAGGAGAGCGTTTCATCCTGTTCCAAGAAGCTCTTCTCTTGCCCTAAGCATTATTTTTCCTACCCTGCCCAACAATAATGGCCCATGCACAAACATATCATCAGTGTTCAGTTCTATTTGCTTTGGCTACTTGAGGTGCTTTTCTAATAATAATATTCCTCAGCAAAAGCAGGGGTTCAGGAGCTCTATAGCCTCGTGTAGACTTGACCCTGCCAAAATACAGCAGCAACAGGCACTTCAGGGTCAGTTGGTGTACCCCAGTGACTGACATGATAATTGTTTTGACAAGGTCTCCAGAGATTCTTTGCTCCACTCCATGAAGAGCTCATCCAGGGGAGACACAAACCTGCAGAACTAGTGAGGAAGGACAGCAAAGCCACTGAGGGAGACACAAGGACATCTGGATGGGAATGCAATTTCTCATCCCACCACATTTTTTGACACTTAAAATATTTTTTATTTGGCCATGCATTCCTGGCATGTAAGAAACCTGCTTGCAGGATCCTGTTTTGGATTTGGGACAGCATAGGTGAAAAACCCCAACCACTTGGCTCCAAACCAGCATCTCTGTTTTGACTAAGAAATTCTAGGCCAAATGCAAAAAAAAAAAAAAAAAAATTCACCCAAGGAGAACTGAGTGGAGACCAACCCTTTCCCACAAAGCAGTGCTTGTTTCAATAAATCTGCATTTTCTGCAAATTGTTTCCTTGAACAACTCCCAGCCATTCCTAGCCTCCAGTAGTAACCATTGTGTTTTTTGCTGAAGACATAAGCCTGGAAGCAACCCACCCAGCAAAGATTCTGCTGAGGAATGGCTTGCCTCCCCTAGGTAGTGCCAAGCCAAACCTGCATAGATGAAATAAATAAGGCCTCCTGAAGTTTGCCTGGACACTTCAGGATTCTCTCTTCTTCTCCTCCTAAACCAGTAGCTTGTGTCATTAAACTGAGGAGAGGAGGCATGATTCTGCAGAAGGAATGCTTCCCCCCTTCAAAACACAGGATTACATGTGCAATACTGTATCATCCTATATAGGTCTCTGACATTCCACAGAAACCGGTGTAAGAAGGGCTACTTACATATTCCCACACTAATATTTTTGGCTTCTCCTCCTTTATTGCTAAGAATATTCTGATGGAAACAACATCTTTGTGTCTTTGAGGGTCTCTGCTCCTGCTGCTGCTTCCCCACCTGGAGCTATAATCCTATGCCTGTCACAAACCCAGCCACTGCTGCAGAAGTTATTAGAGCTACAATCTGCAGATTACAGCAACTTTTAATAGGGGATAAGCAGCAGGAATAGGTGAGTTTAAGCAGCAAGGAACCTGCTGGTTCAAAGAGCCCTATTATTAATATTTATTATTTTTAAGCATTCACTGAGAGCTGTAGAAGATAAAAGAATGAACTGAAATCAAGAACCGAGGAACCAAGTTTATATAAGACAAGACAACGGGAGAGCATAAAGAATGAGGATATAGCATCTGGGGAGGAGGGGAGACAAGAAAGGAGTAACAACAGCAAGGGGAAAGAAAATCCACACCTTTTATCAACAAGATATTCCTAATAGTAAGAAGTATGAAGAGAATTGAAGAATTCCTCCGTGTCTAATCAGAGCTGTTCCCCATAGGGGACCTCCTGAGCATTATTACAAGGCGCTGGCATATCTTTAAAGAATGGAGCTTTGATCATAAAAAGTGTGTGTGTGTGTGTAACTGGAAAAACAACAAAAGGAAACACAATTGCATCACCCTGTGGTGTGAGGGCAAAATCCAGCTCTAGATGGACATGTTACAGAGCTCCAAGTAAATATCAGACCTTGTGTAAAAGGTTAGAATGAGGCACGATTCTCATTCAGGTCCTCCATCATGAGTAAATCCCTCTTCTTCCCCACAAACCCTTTGCCCCTGTTGTCCCAGAAGGACTCCCAGTTGGTACCTCTCTTCCCTAACAGCACTGCAAGCTTGTGGCTTACACCATTTTATAAACCTTCACACTTCCAAACAACAACTGATGATGCTTCGCAGTTCCAACGCACTTTGCCAAGATTAGCTAACAAGAATGTTCATCATACCCACATGCTGAGGGTACTGTCTTCATTTTCACAGCTGGAGAAACAGATGCTTGGAAAAGCAAGCACAACTTTCCCAGAGCCAAAGAGGCTCTACGGTGGGCCCACGTTAGTGATGCTGGCATTTGCATCTCTCAGGAAAATCAAAGGATCAACACACAAAATAGGAAAAAAAATAGGAAAATTGTACAAAGTTAGGAAAAAATTCTTCCCCAAAAGGGTTGTAAAGCTGTGGAACAGGCTGCCGAGGGAAATGGCTGAATCACCATCCTTGGACCTGTTCAAAAGACGTGTAGATGTGGTGCTGAGGGACACGGTAGTTAGGTTAATGGCTGCACTCAATCTTAATTTTCTAACTTAAACAACTCTATGAAAATGTAAAGCATGAAACTGTCTGCTCCTTTCAGCAAAGGCAAAAGGTGATAGGCCAAAGAGATCTATTTGTTCTTCCAGCATTAGGCCTCGAGCATTTCCGGAACCATCTCTCAACTTTTCCTGTAGCTTCTTCTGAAACACAGCTTGGTGCAACTCTAGAAGATCCCCGCACTTCAGTCATATTCCCATCAGAACCAAAAGCTTTGTTGATCAACACAAAATAAGCGCCTCATCCTAAGCAACTCTGAGAATAATTAACAGGAACAAAGGGCAGTGAGCAGCTCAAAAGATCCAAAGTTCCCTCTCAAGAACATTCTGAGACATTCAGTCCCTTATTCTCAAAATCACGCATGTCTATTGTGGACCCACCACATCATTATCACTATCAAGCTTCACCAATTACTATCAGCAAAACTGACATCAAAAAGCATTGTTTTCAAATGACAGAAATAAATTGGGGTTAGACTGGATGACCTGGGGTTGGGATAAATGACCTTTAGAAGTCACTTCCAACCCAAAGCATTCTATGATAAGTACACCAATAACAGTGACAGTGACTCCCATTTCAAAATCCACTTAATACCATAGCCTGGGAAATTTCTCATTTACCCTGACAGCAGCAGCAGGTTTGAAGAAGTCCATCTGTAAAGCACCCACAGGTCCCAGAGACCTCCTCAGCGGGTCTGAGAAACCAGCCTAGTATCAGCATAAGCTCTCTGCATACAAGAAGATCTGGTTCTCTTCGCTCCCCAAGGAGATGAGATGTGCCATCAAGTGAGCCAAGAACAAACCCTGTCGTTGCTTTCCCAGCACAGAGCGTTGCAGTTCAGTGCCCTGTGAGATACATGTCTCCAGAACAGGCAAACTGCCAGTCAGTTCATTTAGACTATTTTTCCTGAAGAAATGTAGGCACCATCGTTTAGCACAATCTCTACTACTCTAAAACTCCCTCCTTATAGACTGTCATACACTGAGCTTTTCGTAAGGAGTAAATATAGTAACTGTTTCCATAATAACGTTAAAAATACCCCAGCAGATTAAATTCAACAGATGAAATGGGGCCATAAATACTTATGTCTAGCAACATGACCAAAATCACCCTTCTTCAAACTGGGCATTGGGCCATGAAAGAAGGCTGCTAGCATTACAGTTTCAGTGCCGAGCCTTCAGAGAAGCACATAGCTGCCGAAAGACTCAGTGCTGTAATCACGCACAATATATAAGAGCCAAGAGGGCCTCTAAGCTCCTGAGCCCCTGCCAGGCTGTGCCACTGACCCGCAGTCAACAAGTCACCCCATTACCCATTACAAGTCAGTCCATTACCCCATTCCATTCATCTATCTCGCTGTCTTTCCAGACATCTGGGGTGGCATGAAATGTATTTAAAGCTGTTTATGACTCAAGTGAGAAGTCTGAAAGGATGTAAGAGCGATTATTTTCATCTCTGCTATACCACAGGACTTTTCCCATTAGCAGCTTGCTTCAGTTCCACTTTCCCAGGATCAACAACCCCTGTAAGATTTTTTTTTTGTCCTGACACCAAGAGGTCAGGAGTAGAAAAGACACTGGTTATAATACCTGCAGAAGACTAACCCAGGCACATCACATTACACACAGCAGACATCCCAGGCAAGTCCCTCTGTAATGTGGCTATGCACCAACTAAATAATAGAGATGGAAGGGCAGAAACAGAGGTGAACTAAATGCTGTCAATCAACATCTGAGCTGAGCAAACTCAGACCTAAGCCCTAACTCACAAAAATCATGCAGCCCCTTCCATAATCCCAGAACCAAGTACTATCAAGCACATGAGTGAGAGTCAGTTTCAGCACTATTTACTTCATCAAAAGCATCCTCTGTTTCCTCCTGAAGCAATACACTTATCTAAAGAAATTTGAACTTCACATGGGTTTAAAAACTGACTCTTCTACAGTGACCTTTCCATTTATTTCTCAAGTGGCTGGAAACTTCCAATTTAGACAGGGTTTATTTAGTAAACACATAGCAAAGGGAACACTCAGATGGCCAAAAGAAAAACAGGCCCAAAGGACAAGAACCCCCAGAGAATTATGTATTGTTGGAATCCTTTTTGGAGGGACTACACAGATGGGAGGGATCCTGGGCAGAAAGAAGGCCTGTACTAAAAACCCACAATCATCAAAACCGCAGTTCCATCCTCTCTGAGGACAATGACAAGATACCGGGTCTGGTGTTCTTCTAACTGAATTTGGGGACAGTAAACTGACACCACATGAATACAACACGGAACATCTGCTGCCCACCAAACGTGAAGCATGCACATTAGCTGTGTGGTTATCTAAAGCTTCCTGTACCGAGACACCTGCAGATGTAATTCAGACCCAACACAGTCATGCATACACAACTCCATTAGGATACGGAGCCTCTGTAGCTCTGAGGAGGACCATAGAAGGACAGCACCTCCAGCACAGCTCCACCACCCTGAAAGACTATGGACTTCAAGAAAATGGAAACCTTTCAAGCCCATTGCTTGAGAACAGAAGGCAGCAAAGGTGCAGCAGCAAATCCCTTCTGGGGTCAATTGCAAAGAGTAAAACATAGGGGTTTTTTGTTTCTTTAAATCTTATCTGTGCAAAAATAAATAAAAACATGATGACAAACTGTTTTAGCAGATGGTGTGGTTAACAACAACAACAAAAAAAGATGTGTACCACCTTCCTATAGCCACTTCTTTCTGTCTCAGATTTATACTAAATTAAGCCCATGACAGATCTCTATGAATGCAGAAATGATAAACAGCAAAGCAGCTGCTAAATGCTCCAAGGCAAGAGGTTAAGGGAGGGGGAGGAATAAAAAGTCCTGTCAACTATCTGCTGGACATTGAATTCACCAAAACTCTGAATTAAGGGACAGGACAACTTAGCCACCATTTGGGAAACTCAAGACTGCAAGAGCAGCAAAAAGAAAATAAAAAATGTTGGTGCAGGGAAAGGAACAGACCCAAGAGGAGCACTGAGCTGTGCAGTCACGAGCCACAGCAGGACCAAATGCCACGTGGCTGGCATATCCATTACAAACGAGATGGCAGTGACCAACAGAAAGCAAACCTCAAGACATCTGGAATGTATCCTCCTATGAAATACAATTAAAGTCCAGCAGTCTTCCCAGTGCTGAGAAGTGGCAGGAAGGGAGGGAACAGATGACACAGAATATTTAAGGAAGTTTTGGAAGGAATAAGCATCAGGATTAAAAACAGAGCTGTCTGGACTGATTTTTCTGTACAACTTTTCTCTTCCTTCATTTGCTACTTCCAATTAAGATTAGCAAACATTTCCAAGGGGGAAGGGGAGAAAACTTCTAAGAAATAGTTTAAAAGGGGAACAGCTCATTTCTATGCATCCTGGAGGAGAAATACACAGGCTTTACCCTCTCATGTAAATATACCACTCGGTTTTGAGTCATTATTTTAAAGCAAAAAGCAAAGACTACTCCCTCCCAAAGAAAGTTACTTTCCAACCCTCACTGTACCACTCTCAAAAAAGCTACATGGAGGTTTCTCAAAAAAAATAACCAAACCAAACCGAAACAAAAAAACTGATCCAAAATCTTTTGCTCACATTTTATTGATAAGTCAGTTTCAGTTAAATGAACAAACCATACTAGCACCAGTCAAAAACTTTGGAAAAAGCTTAAGGACGGGTTATCTTGCAGCCTTACCCCCATGCCAGGACTGCTTCTGCCATCTCACGGGATCAGCACGGAGTACAGATACTCATCTGTACTGTTTAATTATCATCTGGTTTAATATTAGCTACCAAACAGACCCTGGACCTGCCATCACCTCCTGCAATGACTCACTGTCAAGATGTCAAGAACTGTGCACTACCTCACAGTAATCTCCAAAGCAACTTGGACCACCATCTGCTTGTTTAGATACCTTAAGCCTCAATTTTGTAGCATCTGAACTTCTCTTTTCAAGTCCTTCCCCACCTAAGACCCACAGCCCCATAAATCTAGTAGCTTCTGTTCCCAGAGTAGTTGCGCCTGTTTTCCTGCAGCCTGGTGAGAACAGACAGGACTCCAGATAATTAAATAAAAACACAGGAACTGCATTATTTATTTTAAAGGAAAACGCGTTTTCTAGGAAGAAAGTCCTTTATTTGGGCAAATCTGTAAGCTGTTTATCAGCTTAAACTCATTATCTGCCCATATGGTCTTAGCACTGTGGTTTTTAAAAAAAAAATAAAAATGGGCATGCACTAGCTGATGAAATGTCATCTGCCCTTATGCCAGCAACTAGTATTTTTTCATTGACGTCAAATTAGGATCCCTGCCACAAGTGAAGGGCTACCATAAGGATAGTCATAATATTTTAATTATGAAGGGATCTTACAGAAGGCAAGAGGCGAAGCAAGAAAACCCATTCACAAAAATACAAAGCCACTTAATTCACTTTCTGCCTCCTCTGCTCCAATGCTTTTTGTTCAGGGAGATGGGGTGGGAAGAGAGCAACCTAATTTTAAAAGGGGGGGCATGGGGAGGAAAGGCAAGAAAATGAGATGCTAGAGCCAATAAACGCACATCAAAGCATGAGATGGCTCTGCTTCAACTGCCTGCAGTACTCAACCTGGGATAGATTAAGGCAAGATAAAAGGTGCTAGGAGGGAAAATCCCACCACTGCAGCAAGCGTGGACCCTCTATCTCACTGCTCAGCCCCCACGCTGAGAGAATGCCAAGATCCCAGCTGGCTCTGCAAGTGCATGTGATAGACCTGGCTTGGGAGAACCCCAGGTTTGCCCACCACCTTTCCACTGCCACAGACCAGCTTCGCACAGCGAGATGGCCAAAAGCCCTTCCTGCTGAGCCACTGCAGCAGAGCAGGAGCTGCGTTTATCAATTCTATGAGTCACCGTTAGCCATGGGACGCCGGACCAAAGGTTTAGCACAGGACATTAAACCCGACTGTCTGAGCTGTCAGCTTGGTTATCTCAAGGAGAGAGAAACAACTTGAAGTCACAGTTACAGATGTTTCTCACGTTTTATGAGCTCTCATCTCATTCCTGGTTACAGATACGGTTTCTGCCTTTTAAAACAGACCTGCAATGCCACGGGTGTGAGAGTATTTGAATTAAAACAACACACAGGCAACTTGGCAAAGGACTTAAGGATAGCTCAGCATTTTCATATGCACACGATTCCCGTTTCCCTTTTGCCCAGCCCCACCCTGAGAAGTATAATACACATTAAAGCAGCCAAAAATGAGATCACGCCAGGATCGAGTCATTCATTGCCATCAGCTGGGGCGAGGATGCGAATGATCAGACCTCACTCCTCTTTTGTCAGAAACACACTCAGCCTCTTCTCTGTTTCCACTGCTGGGAAACCAAGTTGCTGGAATCTAAGTTTTAAGTGAGCCTGGAAACAGAGGACTGGTGCTCCTCCCAGGATGCCTTATCCTTATATCCCAGGGGGGAGAAAGGGATTTCCCCATCATTTACAAAGGAAATCTGAAATACCCCAGCGAACAGCCCTCCAGGCTCCCACCACAGCCCCATCACCCTCCGGGCTGCTGATTGATGGTTCCCCTCCATCTATCCCAAGGAATAACAACTACCCATTCACCTGCACCTCTCACCAGTTGAAACACACAACGAAGGCGGACAAGCAATTTGCGGCAAAGGTCTGCCCAGCGGAAAGGGTGGGACAATCAGCAAAAATTTCATCTAGAGTTCACTGGCAGTCTGCAGTGTCTCACAAAAGTTAAAGCTCTTCCTTTCCTCTTCTCACCCCGCTATGCCTAAATTCGTGGCAACTGGTACTTCAGCTTGTGCCAACAAAAGCTGTACCTTGGCCACAACAAATACAGCAATGTTAACTGCCTTCCAGGGAGGGTCAAATGGTTGTGTCATTTTAACATACTATACAAATACTTCTGTGAAAGAAGATGATAAAAAAAACCACATCTGTACATTAAGCTATGCGGTTGAATATTAAAGATGTGTCCCCAATTGAGAAAAAGATAAAATAATGCACCTATTTTTTCTCAGTGGCATCTCTTACCACTTGCTCTCCCTTTGCTACTCTCAAGACAGAGCAACCACTGCTTCTTTAAAAAGCACTAAATACCAAAAAAAGGTGTTTATTGGTAGAATCCAACACTTGAATACATCTCACTGAATTAGGACAACTCTTTAATAACTCCACACACTTTTTACGTGTTGGTAAGAACCCAGGGCGAGCCTGTGCTCCCGATCTCCGCATACCCAGCCGGACACAGAGCCACCCTCCCAGAGCACTTGCCACCGGAGTAGTTTTGGTAGCCACTGGCTATTCAGTGAAATACGCGCCAAGAGTCTATTAACTGTGTTCAAATTTTCTCTTATTAGAGAAATACATGCAGTAATCAGGCTGAGTTTACTAATTGCTGAGAAAAAAAAAAAAAAGAATTACGGTTATCAGGCTTCACAGAGCACACCCCCCCCTCGCCGAGTGCAACGCATCTGTAAACGCTGCGCACTCATTCAACTGCATTTGAATACAAAACTTGTGATAGAACTTCCAGAGCCCAGCTGTGCATCTTAGAAACCCCCGCAGATCTCTGTGTTGCGGGGGGTTCCTCCCCAACATGCTGTTGCGGCTCTAAGGCTCTTGTTAGAAGGCGGGGGCCGCCCCGGATCACACTTTGCCGGTCAGCAGAGCGTGGCAAAGAACATCCCCAAGCCAGGCACACGGGGCACTCTCCCCCCTCCCTCACCCAGACTTCACGGGGCCCTGAAATGCTCCAGCCCAGGGCAGAGGGCTCCGGGTACAGGGAGAGGGCTCCCGGAGAGGAGTGGGGTGGTGGGGGTGCAATAAAATACAGAAATATCGAGGGCAGGCTCTGAGGCTCCCGGGTACCGATCACAAGAAGCTGCCCGGGGCTACCAGCGGGGCGAGTTGGGCAGGCTCGGGCAGCCTCCGCGCCAGCTCGGGCTGGTATTTCGGCCCCCAAAAACTCGCACCTCCGCAGAAGCACCCCGGGAAACCCCGCTGCTCCCGCACACACGCCTCCACTACCCATTCACGGGGGTGGGGGGGCTGGGGGGCGGCGAGAACCGCTCCCGTGGGTCCCCCGCAAACCAGAACTCCGGACAGGGCAGACGTAGCTCCCCGGGCAGGGCTGGCCGGGGCACCGAGAACTGAAGCGCGGCCCGTTACCTGGCGGCGTGGTTCGGCTCCTCGGGGACCGGCGAGAGCGAGCGGGCGGGCGGCTCCCGGCAGCGCTGGGCTCCCACTGCCGTGCCCGGCAGCCGCGGAGCAGCGGAGCCGCCCGCCCAGCCGGCTCCTCCTCCCGGCCGTGCCCCCTTCTCCGCCCCCGCCTCTCCCGTCCCCGGCCCGGCTCGGCCTCCGCCTCGGCCATTGCCGCGAAACTTCGCGGTTGCCCCTCGGCGATGCGGCTTCGGGAGTCGTCCCTCCCGTCCCCGGGCGGCTCGGCCCTTCAGTGATGAGGAGGTGGCAGCCCTGGGAGAGTGGCCCCAGTGGAGGGTGATGCTGAGCCCGCCGAGCTCACAGGAGACAGCGGAGGAAGGAGCGATGTCCCCCCGACCCTTTCCTCCCATCGACCCGCTTCTGATGCATCTTGGGATGCAAAAATTAAATAGACCAGGAAGGTAAGAGGTCACTCGTTGACCTCTATCATCGTGAGAGCGACGTAAATGCACTGGAAGAGTTGTCACAGAAACTTCAAAGAATTGGGGACATTCAGAAGAACGTGTCAGTAGGTTGAGGGAGGTTCTCCTCCAACTCTACGCTGCCCTAGTGAGGCCATATCTGGAGTATTGGGTCCAGTTCTGTGCTCCCAGTTCAAGGAAGACAAGGAATTATTAGAAAGAGTTGGTGATTCTGTGCATGAAAATTCAAAACCACACATTGAATGCAATGAAGAGCCCATGTGTGTGGCACAGGACAAGCTGACCCAAACCTCCTGAGCCTGGTTTCCTAAGGAAAAGCAGCTTGTGCCATTGTGCCCTGTATGCGTGCTGATAGCTTCTGAGACAATTTCAATTAAGTTTGACACCTACAAATTTCAGAAAAATAGATTATTCAGTAGAAGAGATTATCTGGAACAGACTGTCCAGAGAGGTGTTGGAATCTCTGTCTCTGGAGACCTTCAAAACCCGCCTGGACTTGCTCCCGTGTGATCTACTTCTGATCCTGTTCTGGCAAGGGGGTTGGACTAGATGATCTTTGGAGGTCCCTTCCAACCCCTACCAGTCTGTGATTCTGTGAAAGGAGACACAGAATCCCAGCATGGTAGGGGTTGGAAGGGACCTCTGGAGGTCATCTTGTCCAACCCCCCTGCTCCAGCAGGGTCACCTAGAGCAGGAGGCCCATGATTACATTGTCCAGGTGGGTTTGAAATCTCTCCAGAGGAGAGGACTCCACAACTTCAATGGGCAGCCTGATCCAAGCTCTGGCACCCTCACAGCAAAGAATTTTTTCCTCCTGTTCAGATGGAACCTCCTGGGTCCCAGTTTATCCTCATCCCCTTGTCCTATAGCTGGGCACCACTGACAAGAATCTGTCCCCAGGCTCTTACCCCTGTGGTGCCTTTAGCTATTGATCAGTGTTGATCAGGTCCCCTCTCAGTCTTCTCCAGCTAAACAGCCCCAGGTCTCTCAACCTTTCCTCATCACAGAGATGCTCCAGCCCCCTCAGCATTTTCACAGCCTCTGCTGCGCTCTCTCCAGTAGTTCTTTGTCTCTGGACACAATACTCCAGATGTGGCCTCACTAGGGCTGAGGAAGAGAACCTCCCTCAACCTGCTGGCCACACTCCTCTCAATTCACCCCAGAAGACCCTTGGCCATGAGAGCACATTGCTGGCTCATGCACAATTTATTATCGACCAGGGCTCCCAGGTCCTTCTCCATAGAGCTTTTATCACTCATGCATGTAGGATGACTGTATCCCGAGTCCAGTGGCATCCAACAGACACCAGGGAATCTGCAGCAGGGCGTTTGAGTCAACTATGCCCTAGGGAATCCCCACTTCACTGGTCATGATGCTCACCGAAGTCCTTGCTGGGTCAGAGGGAAGGACACTGAGGGAGGAAAAAGGGTGCAGAAGTGATGCTGTTAGTAACACCCAGGAGCGCAGGCATTCATAAACTGGCCGTTGTGCTCACGGATAACAGAGAGAGCTATCCTGCAAGGGCCAGATCCTGCAAGAGGTCCTGTGCAGACACATGCTTCTGCTGATAAGAAGTCCTGTTTATTTCATCATGCTCTACAAGATGGGAGATGCAGATCTGGACCCTCAAAGCATATGAAAAGAACAAGAGAGAACAGGGATTTCAACAGCACAATGCAAAGGAAAAAAGATGCACCAGCATCTCTGTATAAACATCTCTGCTAACGCCTCATGTGTCTGCTAATGAACAGTTACAAGGCTCCCCAGGTGCAGATATTGGTTGGTGTTGGCTTTGCTTTTTTCCTAACGTGATAGAAACATAGGGAGATACACAGAGAATTTAACAGTTATGGTCCCAAATCCATTTCCAGGTAATAGCAAAACTAGATTACACGACCAGATCGCATTCGTAACGTGCGTTTTGTCACAGTCTATTGCTTGAGACAGGCAATCATTTCAAGGTCTGGTATTTTCTCGTCATGTTTAGGCACGTGTTTTTCCATTGCTGCTTTTCTATTCATTTATTTGTGTCACAGCGTGATCCTACCTCTCCTCGGTCTTTGTGGCAGGGTAGGGGATTTCCATTTCTTTATTAGACACAGTGTGATGTGAGGTAATAGCCTTGTTCCTCATTTAATTCCTGTGCAAAGGATTCAGAGTGCTATTTTCCAGGAGGCTGGCCTGTCATACCCCTTAAGCAGCAGATCATGGCTCCTTCAGGTTTGTGCTTTCTAGTCCTGTCAGACTGGGATCCCTTGGTCCTCCCTCTGCACTCCCCTGTCATGATCTCACACATTTACCCCTCCACCATTGCAGGACCACTTCAGGGCCCCACATGCCAGACGATTTTGTTGTGAATCAATCACAAAAATGTGTGTGTCTCTGTCTAGCTGCCCAACTCCTCCTACCCCTGTCTGGTGGCCCAATGCACAGACCTCATGCAGAGGGTTTCTACGAAGTGAGTTTAGTCCTGCCCCAAACACCACAGTTTCAAGCAGCTCCAGATTCTATAGATGAGATCCCTTCCTCATCAGGGACACTCAGGGTGTTTTTCCAACAACTGCCCCCTAACCAGTGACATCATTATTCGGATATTCTGGAAGCAAGTACAGGGCAACGTATCCCAAGGCTTGTATGAGTTTTCTGTTTTCCATCCCGGTTCCATGAAGCTGTTTGGTAAATGAACAGAAGTCAGCTGTATGTGACTCCAGCCTTCACATCTTCCCCGTGCTCGTGTGGACACAATAGTGCTCTTACATGCTCCACTGTGCAATCGGAGGGGCTACTATTGAAAATTCACTTCCCGAGCTGATAACGCTTTCGCTATCATGAAGGAACTGCTTTGTGAGCCCCAGCTGGCGCCCAAGGGAGGTTTGCATTAAAAGCTGGGGTTTACAGTCTTTGTTATGTGTGGAGGACAGAGTATGTCCTCTGCAAACTAGAAGTGTGATAGTAACCTGGGATAAAACCCATTTTATGATAGATTAATTTGTGAGAGGGTTGTTTAACATGTTTTCTGAGAAATACATCACTGAATTGAAATCAGAAGGAAGTGATTCCATGGTTTAGCCCAAAACACTAAGGATACTTTCTCCTGTTTCAGAAGTGCCTAGAGTTGTAGCCCTCCTTCTGTCTGAAGAGTCTGTCCCTTCAATATCACATCATAAGTGTCATAATCTGAATAGTCTCTCCATTACACTTCTGATAGACTTGAGTTTTCAGAAGGGGAAACTGCAATGTTGGGAAGCGATAAGTGAGTGGGGGCAGGTTCCTCAGAGGTGTAAAACTGTGTGGATTTCAAGAGTACTGAATTTCACTCCATGGAGCTAACCTGTTGCTTATGAACCCTTTCCTCAGTAACAGAATGGCAGGGGTTGGAAGAGACCTCTGGAGATCATCTCGTCCAAACCCCCTGCTCCAGCAGGTTCTCCCAGAGCAGGGAGACCAGGATCACACTGTCCAGGCGGGTTTGGAATCTCTCCAGAGAAGGAGGCTCCCCAGCCTCTCTGGACAGCCTGGACCAGGCTCTGCCACCATCATAACAAAGAAGTTCTTCCCGTTCATGTGGAACCTCCTGGGTTCCAGTTTGTGCCTGTTGCCCCTTGTCCTGTTGCTGGGCACCACTGGGCACCACTGAAAAGAGTCTGGCCCCATCCTCTTGCCCTCCACCCTTTAGCCATTGATAAGCATTGATATAATCCATTGATACTGATAAGCATTGATACAAACCATTCTATGATTCTCTGATCTCTGTTGGAGCTTCAAATCTTGGTTCTCAAGTTCACAGTTTCCTTGTTGCTTCCTTCCCTGCCCTCCCCACCTCTCTTCCCACTTCCTTTGCCTTCAGGCTGCTCCCTTTCTTTTCCTATTATTTTTTTCCCAGTGGTTGGTTATACTAAAGCCTTTCCCATTTCGCTCTGAAGGCGGATAAAGCAGGAATCCATCCCTGATACAGCTTGGCTGTGGTTCTTGGAGCTGGACTGCCACACAGCCCAGCTCATTGCCTAGGCAGATGGGCAGAAGGAAGCTCTGTTGTCTGCATACTGGAACCTGAGCACCAGCCTATTTCCAGATAACCATGGCACATTCCCGGAGCAATCTGTGCTCAGTCAAAATAACATGGCGATATTAACTCTGCCACAAGACTGAGTGGCACTTCTGAGAGCACAAAATAAACAGGTCGTATCCCCAAAAAGCTTCAGATGACAAAGAGATGGTCTGAACCTGACCACCTCCCAGATAAAGACAGCAAAGCAAGCGATCTTAGTGTTCCCAAATGTCAGGCCTCGGTAGTGCTGGCTGAAGTTACACTAATCAGGTGACTCTCTCATCTGCTGTCAGACTGATTTCCTCTATCAGCCCTGGGAAAACAGTGTGAGGGGGCAGTGGGGGGACTGGTAGTGAGAGTTTTGTTCAAGCTTCGTTATTAAAATCATAATTAAAATACAGTTGCCAGTGTTTTTTTCAACCCAGTTTTGCTTTCCCAGGCTCAGCTGGGAAAACTGAAGCTAAATTGTTTATGAGATGGTTTCTTTGTCAATAGCAGCATTTCCCAAGCAGTTTTATCCATGCAACAATGAACATTTTTGAGAAAAAAATAAATCACAGATCCTCATGCAGCTTTGCCACAATATTTTTTTTTTTTTTTTAATCAAGAACTAAGATGTGTTTTGCATATTCATTTACAGATTTTTTTCTTCCCCACTTTATTTTCACATTTACTTGATCACATGGTAACATTTGTGGAGGTTTTCCCAAAGCATGTCATGTCATCATTTCATATATGACCATCTCACGGCTCTCAGACCCAACAGGCCACAAGATGGGAAGCAAGATTCTAGGGCAAAAGCAGTGCTCTTCTTAAAATTACCCACCCCATGGGTGGCACTTCATACTGACTGAGATACTCAAATAGGTAGGCATCATTTTCCTAAATGCTTTCCTGCCCACCTCCCTCCTTCCTAGTCTGGCAGCGGTGCCTGAAACCAAAACGGCAGAAGCAACGATTGAATGAACCTTTGGACTCTGCCCAAAAATATCTCAGTTAAGAAAATTCTTTGTAATGATTTTAATGTTCAGCATCGAAGGGATAATTTTAAAGTAAAATGATTGTATTTGAGGTGATAGCCATCTCTACTAACAACAGGTAGAGCTATATATTACTGAAACAAACAAACAAACAAAAAGACACCAAAAAAACCCCCCAACAAACACAACAAAACAAAACAAACAAAAACAACAAACAAACAAAAAAATATCCTGTCCACTGCTTGCTTTTTTTCCTCAGGTTTCTTAAAATGGAGCTTATTCCAAACCCCCCAGATTTCCAACAGCACATCCTTTGAGAAAGGTCCCAGCATTCATATTTCCTCTTAAATTTGCAACTGAGCTTTTTCTGTACTTCTTGACACCTACATGGAAACAAACAGTTTCCCACAAATCTTTTTAGCAATTTCCACGAAGGGCAAGGAAAATGGAAGCCCCCGTTGTACCAGAAACCCCACAGTCCCCCTCCCCTGCATGTTTAAATATGACAAGAGAGACAAATACAGAGGAAGGAGTATCCCCATTCACAAAGAGGAAACTGAGGCATAAAGAATGAATGCTGAACTAGTACTAGAGGTCTGTGGCAGCTCCAGGATGTGAGCTAGGAGATCCCAGATCTCAGGCAAGCACCTCAGTCTATCCTCAAACGCTCTGATGCTTCTTGGCATTTGCATTTCTCTTACAACACAAAAGGAAGAGGCTCAAAAGCACTTTTAAAACTCCAGGTGATGATAAAATCCTGAAGCTATTTTTATTCTCATAAGATTTTACTGAGCATCTTTCTCCTTTTAAAAGAAAGCAAGCTAACAAACATAGCTTTGGGGTTTATTGCTCTTTGAGATGTCCCAATTAGGTAAAACTTTATTGGACATTTAGAGTCCTACATGATTTTTCTGACAAAGATCTGTTACATAGTTCACAGATATCTACACAGAAAAGCAACAACTGCTGGAGAGCAGCTGCAAGTGTTGAAAACCTCACTTTTGACAACAGTTAGATGGTCACCCTGCAATTTGTTTCAACACAGCCAGTTCCATTGCCATAACTTGTTAAACATCTGCTAAAAACATATGGAATCCTCCTGGGGGATGTAAGTTGATGCCATTCATCAAACTATTTCACTGCTTCCCTTCTCCCCAAATTACTCCCTTCAGAGAGCCAACTGGAAGGAAAGGATTCTGATGTCTATGTGTAGAAAGGAATCCTAAGCCAGAAAAGTGGTGATAGCTCCCTCTTGAACCTGGCAGAAGGTCCTATCCAAGCAAATTCTTGTGAAGCATGTATAACTGAGTTAAGGAGAAAAAACAAACCAGCACATCATCAGAACTCCAAAATGGTTATCCCACTGGGCCCTTAGGTGAAAGGAGGTACTATGGTGTCCTACAGCAAAACAGTTCCCCATTCTGCAGGAGCTGGTTTACACAGCCCTTGACCATGTTAGCAGGGAGATTGCTGACATTGTGACCTTTGGCTTGGAAGGACCTAAAGTTTTCCCTGTTATCATGTAAAATAGTATTTTATTAAATACAGAAAGTTGGACTTTCCACTCTGTAAACACTGGGATAAACACTCATGACTGTATAAAATGACCACAGGAAGGCCATGAAGTACAGCCACAGTTTCAATGCCTTGGTGCATTTCAGCATTTTGTTTGGTGTAGAGGTTGTTGGACACCACACATGATCCCAGAAATTTTCATAATCAAATTCAGTGTCCTAAGTGGAGTATAGCTTCTGAGATCTGGAACCAATCTCCAGTGATAGGTGGCGGTGTCAGAGAATCATGGAATCATGGCATTGTTTAGGTTGGAAAGGAGCTTTAAGATCATCAAGTCAACTGTTAACAAAGCATTGCCAGGACACCACTAAACCATGTTCCTCAGCACCATTTCTCCATGGCTTTGAAACCTCTCCAGGGATGTGGACTCCGCCACTGCCCTGGGCAGCCTGGGCCAGCCCTTGACAACCCCTGAGGGGAAGAAATTGTTCCTCATGTCTAACCTAAACCTTCTCTGGCACAGCTTGAGGCTGTTTCCTCTGTTCCAGTTGCTTGTTCCTTGGGAGAAGAGACCAACCCCACCTGGCTCCAATCTCCTGTCACAGAGTTGTCGAGAGTGAGAAGATCTGCCCTGAGCCTCCTTTTCTCCAGGCTGAAGAACCCCAGGTCCCTCAGCTGCTCCTCATAAGACTTGTGCTCTAGACCCTTCCCCAGCTTCACTGCCCTTCCTTGGACACTCTCCATGTCATATCCTAACAAGTTCATGAAGCAGTGATTGGATGGTGCTGCTACTATAACCTCCTTGGGAGCTGTTGAAAAGCACACAGCTTCCTTTTGTTCCCAGAAGCTTCTCTGTTTTTTTCTCTGTTCTGCTACTCTCTTTAATAAGAAACAGTGCTTCTCTTCAGACCTCTTTTCACTTGCCCCTCAACCCGCCCCCCTCCTTCCAAGCATACACACAGCTGAGGCAGAAACAAAACCCCAAAAGTTTTGCTTTTTTTCTCAGTCTCAAGAACCCTCCTAGGGCTCTCAATCTGTGATCAAACCACACAACTGCACCTCTACCAGCTGCTTCAGGCATGATGTTTCTTCACATGAAGATGAAAACCCTTTCACTGGCTGGACACTCATTAGTCAGAATAACTGATGTACATATATGGTTATTTTATAGCTTAAAAACATAGATTTTTTTGTAGGCCCCTGTGGAACACAGGCTGGAGTTATGCAAGTCCCTTATCTGACCGAGTCCTGCTGTGAATGTTTTAAACATCATTGTGAGTTACTAGCTGCTGTTTCCTATCAGGAAGAGATAAACTGTGGATTTATTAAAACCTGGAGCCAACCTCACCCCTGGTTTTACTAGACTGATTTCAATGAAATAATGCCAAGGACAAGCTCTCTTAGCTAAGTAGCCCTTAGCCATCTCCTGAGAATTATTTATTGTACATACATCCCAAAACCGTACAAACAAGAGAAAAGAAGCAGCTCCTTGTTTCCTGTTTTTCTGAGCTACCCACAGAGAAGGATCCAGAATCTAGATTTTGTTTGAAAGGTCCCCAGGATGATCTTCCAGGCTACTAGAAGGTTGAATCCAGCAAACCCTTGAAACTAGAGAGGAATGGAAAGCCTGGCAAAGTCTCTGAAGGCTTCTGCTCCTCCCTCCAGGTGTAACCAGCCCCTTTGAACAGCCTTTCATGCCACATTTTGGCACCTGTGATGCTGATTGTGATAACAAATTGCAGAGGTGGCTGTGAAAGTTAAGGAGATTAAGAAGAAAATGTTAACTGGACTTTTCTGAATTCGTGTAAAATACAGCTGAGTCAAGGGTAAGGAGTTTAGAGGGGACCAGGGGTTTGCCCAAAACCCCTTAAAGTTCTTCACTCTGAGGCTGGTGAGACACTGGCACAGGTTGCCCAGGGAAGCTGTGGATGCTCCATCACTGGATGTGTTCAAGACCAGGTTGGATGGGGCTTAGAGCAGCCTGGTCTAATGGGAGGTGTCCCTGCCCATGGCAGGTGGGTAGGAACTAGATGGTCTTTAAGGTCCCTTCCAACCAAAACCATTTTGTGATTCTATGATTGTGCAGTACTGCTTTTAAGACAGTTGCTGTTGCTGTAGTAGACAAAGGTGCAGAGGGGAGGAAGCGGTGTAAGCCCTCAGGTGAGCTCCTGTGCAGTTCAGTCTGTACATTTAAATCTTCCTCCTCCTCAGTACGTGTCTCAAAGACTCTCTCCTGCTTTCATCTCCTCTTCTTTTCTCCATGCTTGTTTTATCCACTGTCTCCAGCCCTGTTGTGTTCTCTGTAGGATGCAAATTCTTTCATTTCCCCTGTGTATCCCAGTGATAACCCCTCACTCACTCTGTCAGGTCTCTTAGGTTGTCATCTGGATGACCTCATTTCAGTTCCATACAAGATAAAGACACAAAGCAAAGAGTGAGTAGGGAAGGGAGGGTCAGAGACAGACAGAAGGAGCTCTTCTTCTCTTTAACCTTACAGAACAGGGATGAACACCTTGGTTGCAATCAGAAGTGGATGGAATGTTCAAGAGGATGGGAATGGGAACCCTGGCATCCTTGGAAACAGCCACTGAAATGAAGCAGTAATTTTAGGAAGCCAAGGGTATTGATAGAGCAGCTGGTCTCCTTCCAACTGGGATTTGCTGTGTTCCAGGGCTATCATTGGGCAAATAGAGAATTTCCCAAACAAGGCTTTATTCAGTGTACCAGGAAGCAGCCACCCTTTCACCTGAGCTAGAAATGGCTTCTCTAGTGTGCAGCATGTGCATGAGTGACTACAGGGCCTTCACCCTTCATCAGAGAAGCACAGTTGTGCGTGCAGCAGGACTGGCCAAGGCACAGGGGTGGCAAGCTATTAACAACAGAGCCTAATGGCCC
>JANHGN010000571.1:0-29402 GCA_024605025.1 Megaceryle maxima | reverse complement strand
CCTCTCCAGCCTGTCAAGGTCCCTCTGGATGGCATACCTTCCCTCCAGCTGTCAGCCGCCCCACACAGCTTGGTGTCATCAGCAAACTTGCTGAGGGTGCACTCAATGCCACTGTCCATGTTACTGACAAAGATGTTAAACAAGACTGGTCCCAGTACTGAACCTTGAGGGACTCCACTTGTCACTGACCTCCTCTTGGATATGGATCCATTGACAACTACTCTTAGGGAGCGGCCATCAAGACAGTTCTTTATCCACTGAACTATCCATCCATCAAACCCATATTTCACAAGCTCGGAGACCAGAATGTCATTCAGGACAGTGCTGAAGGCTTTGCTCAGGTCCAGGCAAATGATGTTGTTTGCTCTTCCCCATCTATTGATGTTGTGACCTTCTCATAGAATGCCACCAGGTTAGTCAGGAAAGATTTGCCCTTGGTTGAAGCCAAAATACCTCATGCCATGTTTAACACAAACAAACTGGTTCATGGATTTTGATGACATTAGCCACTGACTGAATTAGGTTGAGTTTCCTGCAGCTTCTTTCTATTGCTAAAGTGGTTTTTTTTTCATGCCTTTAGCCTGTTCAGTATATTTAGTTTCTGACTCATTTCTTTAGAGCTCTGAATTCTTTTCTGAGTCACTGGGAATCATTTATTCTGTTTTGGGTTTACCAGGACAGGTTTTCAGATTTAATCTCTCAAATGTCATTACTAATGTCTCAAAGTTTGTTTACAAATGACTTTTTGTCTCACACAGAGGAACACTGATGTCAGATGGTTCTTCACCAATCAAAACTGTTCCAAAGCTTCCACGTCCTAAGATATTCTCTCTCTCTGTATCCTTTCCACAACTTGTTAATTAATGAATTTTCCCCATTGCACTGATCAGTGCACTGATCACTAGCTCTTTCCCCCAAGGGAAGAGGTTGCCCCTAAGCTTGTTTTGAATAAATGTAATAAGCATACAAAACCAGCAGGCATCTCATGTGTACTGTCTGCTGAAATTAAAACAAGAATGAAATTGGTCAAAAATGATACAAGGTATCACTAGTGAATGTGAGGTTCTACTTATTTGCCTTTTGGTGTTTCTAATGTGTACTTGGGCTGACATTTACAACTTGTTCCTTGCAAACATAATGGCAGAATTTTCATTTCACTTTTGAAATATGAATTTTTCCTCAATGGAAGGACTTGGAAAATTCAAAAGAAAACATGTCAATGTTATAATTGTTATTATGAGCCATGTGATAAAAATTATATCTGTATTATTAAAAACAACCACAAGAAAAACTGATTGCTGTATCCCAGTGCCATTTATATGTCCTCATGTATCCAAACCATCGGAACAGAGCTGTCACAAATGACACAGGCTTTACAGAAAACCCATATCCTTCTGCAGCAGCAGCTGAAGGCAAGGTGAGATATCTGTCAATGTAAAAAATAACAATGAATATTTAGAATTAGGCAACTGAATTCCAGTCCCTGTGTCCCCAGTGCACATCAGTGTCTCCTCTAAGTCTCACATGCCCATGTCACAGTGGTGTTTTTACAACATGACACTGAGGATGTTTAGCCCAAGGAAGCATAAGGACACAATTCAGTGCTCTTCAACACAAGGTCCATTAAGATAGTGTTGGAAGACTCTGTAGGGTAGAGGGAATTTGCATGTACCTCGTTCCCTGGAACAAATTTTTCCCAGCACCACAGCTGACTTAAAAAGTAGCAGATAACACATGGTGTGACACACATTACAGTGCATGTGATCCAGGGCCTGAGTTTCAGGGGTGGACTCTGGAAAGTGTATATGCAACCTTAGTGACAGAAAGGGTGAGGGACAGTTCAGAGACAGTCAAGACACCTCAGTTTAGTTATCTATACTGAGTTGCATAAATGTCTGCTTTGGTGTTTCAGGAAGCAGGGCCTCAGTTCAGTAGGTTCGTGGCAGTATCTAAGGCACTAGAATTGTTGAGACTTAAAAGCAGGGCTAGTAAGTGTGATTCAGGACATAGGATACACACACCCTTTGGAACTGGCAGCTATAGATCAATCAGGACAACTGTATGAAAAATGATGCCTACTTTCTGGTGAGATGATTAGACTCTAGGCCCCACTGAATAGATCTCTAATGAATATCACGGGAGTTTAGACCAACAGTTCACATGCACCCATACATGTAGGTATATTTCAATGTCTTCATCTGTAATTAAACTCCTCTGGAGGGTTGGATTTTTTTTTTTAATTATTAGCCATTAGTAAATTACATTCTTGTCAAGATTTTAAAAAGTTTCTTTAATAGGGGAAATGAATAACTTGGAGAATTATTAATAACTCAGAAGTATGTATAAATTGCAATAGGCAATGGAGTAGTATCCAAAGGAGCAAAAAATAAGGGCTATGCAAAAGCAAGTATTTCTGTCATAAGTGAGATTATTTCACTCATCATTTTCTCTTCTCCTGAACAAGAGTTGATACTGAGATATCAAACAAAAAAAACATAGGCCAAAAATCTGAAAAAAAAAGAAAAAATTCATATCAACTGACAATGCACAGCAGTTTGATCTTTTTCTGATTCTTATTTGTTTTAGTTTCTGGCCTGTAGATTTTGTCTTTGAAGTGACAGTCTTTTATCTCTCTTTGAGTTGAGAATAATGACATCTGGGAATTTGTCCCTTACTGACACACAAAGTGGGCATTGTGATCAGTTTTTCTGAGGTATCTGGGGGTCCAGAATGGAATTATTTGGATGCATGAATTTTTCCTAGATGTAAGCAGGAAATATAGAGTTGCAAGAAATACAAAATGAATCCCTGAGTTAGGATGGGATATCTCTTCTGTGAGTTAGTCACTTACAGAAAATGAACAGTTAGGATATGTATTTAAAATAGGCCACCTTTTCATAAATATTACATCCTTGACATGAAAAATAGTAAAAAGTAGGGTGATTTAAGCATGAAAAATCCCTTTTAACACCAAAAGACACAATTAATGGATCAAACAATATGAAAACCTGGAAAACTTGATTTAAACGTTCTCATTTAAATCCCTCTTTCAAACTCTAGTTATTATGTGGAAGCAATTACAAGTGCTTCGGGGATTCATAACAATAGCAGTAAAACTAATTTATTGATATTAATTTTCTTTTCAGTAGCAGATCTTGTTTTCTAGGTAGTGGAAGGGACTACTTACTCTGTCTATTACAGATGAAGAACATTTTGGGCTTTCCCATTTTTTCTATTTCCAAACAGTTTCCCATACAGTCTGTTTTAAAACCAGTAGAATTTGTATGGGTCCATATTAATATGGCAGAATAGGCATATCTGTTTTCTATAAATCCTAACCAAAGAAAATAAGAAGTTTAACCAACCAAAAACAAATCGAGTAGGATCATTAATGGGATATGAAAAATTGGTGTAAGCAAATGAACACAACTTTAAAAATTAAATTAGAAGTTTATGTGATAAAGTTAATAGTGTTGATAAGATTCACTTCAACCTAGAAATTCGCAATATTTTATTTAAGAAACCTTAAAAAAAATAGTATCTTACAGAAATTAAACATCTCATTAAGAATTGATTGATAGTTTCTGAATTGTGTAAAAAGGGAATTAATGAATGTAATGTAGTCCTATCCTGGAATGAGTAATCCTGGACCTTCTGGCATTTAACATTACTGTTAAAGGCCTGGAGAAAAATTAAGATGTGCCTATCAATTCCAAAATCAGCATGGAGACGGATGAATTGCAAAATATAGACAAAAAGAGACCAAAGTTATAGAACATCCTGGATGATTCAGCAAGCTGGGCATCAACTAGTGAAGTGTTTAAATATAGCCAAATGTGCAGTTGTATGTCTAGGAAAAGAAGAGGAGGGTTGTATTTGTAGAATGGAAATCACTTCTCATACAATCAATGACTCCTGAAAAGTATTTAAGATAATTCATCAGCTGAGCACAGAATGTTGGGCAGTGGTATACTCAGAAGGCTCTATATAAACTGAGGTAGATTGAAACAGAATAAAGGGTCACCTTACCTATGTGTTTGGCTTTGATAAAACTGCTACCATTAGATTAATTTTGTATAAAACAACAAGGAGAACGATAAATTCACAATCATTCAGATAAAAACCATCAAAGTCATTAAAAAATAGGTTGTATAACAAAAGACTTAAAGACATCAATCTGTTTAGCTCACCCAAATGAAGAGCAACTTGTGTGACTCATTCACTGATTACTTAATAGTAACTTAAAGTTGGAATATTTCATTTAACTTCAGGTGCCTACCCTGTAGATGTGTTTATCCAATCTTGTCACAGAGGGATCCCCCTGTAACTGTTTTATAACAGATGAACACAAGGATTCTCTGAAACCTGTGCTAGATTTTCACAACAGTCCCTGTCTAGCATCAGGTAGGTAAGCATTTGTAGTATCTTCTGTTCAACAGAGACAACACTTTAGTAAAGGAGTGAACTGTGCTGCTAACTGTAAATTTATATACAGAATTAAAACTGATCATACATAGATATTTTAATTTCTTTTAATGATAATAAACAGAACAATTAAATAATTATACAGTTAATCTTCATAAAGTTTTGTAGGAATAAACAGAAAACCTTAAACAAACATGGTTCTTTCCACTGGAAAGCTATTGGTGCTATAATGATGTTATTCTGATACATGTAAAACCAGAATATGGTCCAACAAAAGGATTAAACTATTTTTTTCTTGTTTTCACAATCCTCATCCTGATGGGAGTTATTCTTATGAATAAATATTCGAACAAAATGATCCCAAACCTAAGTGAATCTTAAAACAACAGTTCTTAGAACAACATTGTGCTTACATATAGATATAGTTTGTTAGTTCACACTGTTAAAGGTATGTCTAGAGAAGCTTGCAGGAAGATGCTAATTTCAGGCAATAAAATGGCCATTAGATTGAACTTTTATCTTCTCATTGTTATTGTATAGACTTTGCATTGTTTTGCCTATTTTTTTTTCTTTGACATTCTAACCCCATGAATGGCAAAGGAAAATCAGTCTTTTATTCCTCCTTAGCAGTCAGACATCAGTTTTAGGTTCAGCAACTCACAGTCATTACTATCTGGTAACAGTTTGTTGAGCTGACTTAAAAAAGATAGTTTTATTGAATATAAAACATTCTTAGGAGACGTCACCACTACATTTCTATACATACACATTGGCAGCTTCAGGCAAATCACTGAAAAAGTCATCTCACTCTTGTAAATGGTTTCTTCTTGTCCACACTAGATAATGACATATTCTGGGAGGGATAATCATACTGACTTTCACTTATTGCATCAATTCTGTTCTTATATAAAAATATTTGTTCTCCAAAATTGTCAATCATTAGTCCATAATAACATTTCTTTATTTAAAAAAATTATTTCTTTCAGTTTTACACAGACTAAGAGAGTATAAACAGTTTAATAAAACCATCCAAACTTCACACTGCGCATTTGACTTGTGGATAAAATGTATTTTTTGCACTGGATTATTTCACAGTTGGCAGCAGGCTTTTCTTGACCTTATTTGCTCTATATGAGAGGGCCAATTTTTTCCTGTGTTAGGATGGAAGAAGGTGCACGGATAACACTTGCTACCAGGTTTCAAATTAGGTTTGTGTCAGAGAGTCACTCAGCCAGGCATGACTTGTGGTACAAATATGTCCTGGTCCAAGAGACAAAGGTCTTTCTCAAGCTCAAAGGGAGAAGTTGAGTGAGTCTACAACTACCAAATTAAGGACATTTTTCAAAATGCTCATGTTCTGTTTAAAGTCGTTTTTGAGCCTTCCTCATCTACACTGACTTTATGTACTTGTGGCAGATAATGAGGGACTCAAACTGAAATAAATGTCCATACTGTGGCCTGACTCAGGCAGATAGAATCAAGTAAATTAGGATTTATGGCTGACATGCTGTCCTAAACTGATCTCATTATATATCAATACAGCAAATATCTTCACCAGCAGGATAACCATCATAAATATAAAAATATGTTGACATTATAAGGGTGATTTAAGGATGGAGCTTAAGTTTTAATTTAGAAATTTCTTGACTTTGTAGGTTTAAAGGTGACTTGTGACTTGATAAAGAACCTAGTTAGCTAGAGATGTAATGCAGAATGCCATCTTGTGTTCAGGGTTAGTTTGAAAGTCTTGGACTGTGACTGGTCTGATGCTTTTGATTCTCAAGTCGAAAGAGCAACTTGTATTATTATTTTTTTAAGGTTTACTCCACAGCTATGAAGATCCCCAGCTTCCCTAATTGCCAAGAGATACGTGTTTTTCTGGTTCAATAATGATCATAAAATGTAGGTTGTTACAGATGAAGTGTAAATTAAGACTTTCTCATAAATGATAGTGTAGGGAATCGTAGAATCATCAGGTTGGAAGGGACCTTAAAGATCATCTAGTTCCAACCCCCCTGCCAAAGGCAGGGACACTTCCCACTAGGTAAGGTTGCTCACAGCCCCATCCAGTCTGGTCTTAAAAACCTCCAAGGATGGGGCTTCCACTACCTCTCTGGGCAACCCATTCCAGTGTCTCACCACCCTCATGGTGAAGAAATTCTTCCTAATGTCTAACCTGAATCGACCTCTCTCTAGTTTTAATCCATTCCCTCTACTCCTATCTCTGGGAAACTGGGGAAGGTTGGATGGATCTAGTGTGTGATCACCATTAGGAAGAAAATCTTTTAATAGGTTAAAACTTCTCTGTTATAACCATAACCATGTCACAGCATTCATATACTCTGTCACCTCAATATTAGAAGAGATGACGAGTTCATTTCTACATGGTGAAATAACTCAATATTCTCACTCTTGGCAAAAGGATGGATGAAAATCCACAGAAAGTTTTCAAAGGCTTGAGAAGTTATCTTCTATTCCAGACTAATGAAGCTTAATCTCTTTAGTTTGTGAGAAATAAGAAAAAGGTGACTTGATTTTGATGTATAACAGAGTGGCTGATGTTAGTATGATGTTGAGATGTTAGGAAGATATCCACAGAAGATATTTTTACCTATAGGGTGGGGTAGTATAACTGCATACCACATGGGAGTGGATTTCTGTATTGATCCAGCCTACATGCTGACAGATATATCATGTTGATTTGAAGGAGGCAAACCATAAATAGTGAAATATCTATTTATTCTAGAAACTTGGAACTGGAAGTAAGAGTTTCTTCTTGATTAGGCTGATCACAGTACAAAACAAGATAACAGCTGAACCAACCAACTATAGATATCTTCAGCTCACAAAATCATGTACAACCTAGGTGATGCAGGAGGGAAATCTGGAAATTCATAGTCTATGTTAAAAAGAATCTCGATGAGATATATTGAAGACTCTTTGAAGACTATTTGTCCTGAAATATACCAAATATAACCAACTCATCAGGAAAAAAGTCAGTCCTAACAGCTATAGACTTTTTTATTCTTGCTTCTTATCACTTTCCTGCTTACAGAAAATTGGTTTCTATGTCTGTGGTTTCAAATAATTTCTTTTCATTTTGTGCAAAACTTGGAAGAATCTAAAGGTGTATACATTGCATATACAATATGCAAGTAAGTAGGAAAAACAGTAAAAATTCAAGCTATCCATTATTAATCTATCCATACTATATCTTATTAAGATCTCAAGCCTTTTAAGGATAATATGAAAGTTTCAATGGGAAATGATCAGACTTAATATATAAGTAAATATTTGTGAAAGATGGAGACTGCATCAGAAAGACATGGCCAAGATTTAGGTAGTCAATTTAAAAAATAATAATTGAGCATTTAAACTTTTCAGACTGAAATGGAGAGTTCAGAACTACTGTAAAATGATAATTTTGAAAACTTTTGAAGACTAGTTACCTTGGAAAAAATCAAATGAAACTTGACATTTAAAATATGTTTCTGGCATGGATTCATGTTGGGTTTTTTTCACATTATTTCACATTACTTTACAATAAATAGTAGTAAAGCAAAATGATGCATCATTGTAAATCAGATTTTGAGATAACATTCACATCATGCAAAAGACCAAAATGTCTTGAAAAAATGTAGGAATAGTAGTTGTGAAGAGTATGACAAGTCATCATATGATGTAATTTCATTTTACTCCACTGCTATGGACATACCATTGAAATTCTGCAAAACGAATAAAGCTGATATTACATATTTTGATTAGGACTGTATTTTAATTTTCTCCAAAACTGTTTTCATAGGAAGAAACAAGTGAACATTTTATTCAAGATGCATTCTGTTCAACTCAGTATCCTAACATTCATTTTCCCTACTCTTTCGGATTGCTTCTATGACCTGAAGAATTATATGTAGGCCCATAAAGCTAAACAAACAAAAACCAACCAAGACCAAAAAGATATAAAAAAAAAAAAAAAGAAAGAAAAGAAAAAAAAAATCCACAAACAAACAAACAAACAAAAAAGCCATTCTGTCCATGAATTAATTTTGCTCTAAGCAATAAGTGAATGAAAAAGTGATATAATCCAAATGTCATCCTAACTCTGTCAGAACCCTTTTCACCTAACTTGAGTGAAGCACAGACATGATTTCATTTGTTCGTGCCCAACTAGAGCAAACTAAATGGAATCTTGATGATAAATCTGGTACTAGCCTATTTCTACTACAACTCTTACTAGGAATGAGGTCTGCTGCAAGATTAAGAAAGGGAGTTTTACTAGTACTCTTCAAATTGCTCTTCTGGGAAGAAACATGATATTTACTGTCTTCTATTACCCTGATTATGAACTATACTAATTAATTTCGTAATATTTCTTGCAGGACACACAGATCCATCCCAAATGAGGGAAGGAATAACAGTTGTACACCTCTAGTAGCCTTGTGTGCTTTGGGAGCAGACACCACAGCTGTGGGGGGAGAGGATTAAAGTTACCTTAACCCATCCTCCCCAGTAAACCACAGGTAACTGATGCATCTTCAATTTTCAGTGGTGAGTATTCACAGCAAATGGTTTGTTATCATTCTGTATAGTGAAACAAACAGTAGAATCATTGAAAAATATTGAGTGAGATAGAACTTCTTTAGGAAATCACAATTTCTACTTGAATGCCCTATAAGAATAAGACCTACTGGTGAATTCTCCTATTTATATTGTTCTCTTGGATCCTGTCTGCTAGTGTGAATCATTACTGCAAGACAAAATTATAATTGTAATGCTGATTTCTAAGTACTTCATTGTTGACAGTCCAAGAAATAGTTTGTATAATTAGCACAGATTAGGCAGATCAAAGTTTTTGAAATCACATTTGTATTAAGAATAGTTCTATGCTATGACATTTCCAGATCCTGCTGAAATCTTCAACATAAGAATGTGACATGTTAACCATAAGTCACTGTAATCCCTGTGAAAGACACAAATATTTTATTTTTCCTTTTGAAATGGAATACTTTAGTGTTAAAGGTCTATGTCTTTTCCCCAGTTTGTATAGAAAGTTAAATGGAAATATGCTAACAATCTATTCATGGAAGTTAGTGTACCAGGTACTTTAAATGAAGCAGCTATTTGTTTCTTGGCTATATTTGAATCAAACTACCAGTCAAAAAAAAGGTACTACTTGCATATAAGCAAAAGAATTGTATAAGGTAAGGCAAAGTTATTTAAAAGTTCCATAAAGCTTTAATTTTTCTCCACATCTGTCAATTTACTAGATTAATCTTATAATACAAGATCATAAATACATATTACAAAGGAATCAATAAAGAAAACAAAGCCTTAATTAATAAAAGGTAATCAAGTTTGCAGAGTGTTTACTTAAAGCTGATAGGCTTTTTGTTTATCAAATGTACTAATTCAATTCATTGTATTTTAGCTAGCAATTTTTAGATTCTTATTTGGGAAATTACAATGAGAGTAGTAAAGACTGACATTATACACACTAACATTACAAATCATTCTGAATTTTAGGACATCAGAGAGCACAGCATGCAGCTTTTAAATAAAGCAAATAAATTTTGGGGTACTTCATGTCAGACAACTGCCAGTTAAGTGAGAATTTCCATCATTAGATACAGTGCAATACATAAGCGACAAATGCTGGCTGTTGACAAGTTTTTTTCCACTTTGCTCAGAGGACTTCACATTTTTCTAATTTAAAAAGTAATAGAGTGATGTCCATAAAATAATCACGAAAACTCTGTAAACAAGCTGCATTTTCATATATGAGCACAGAACTTTGAAAAACTTGATGTAAATAAAACTCAAGCAAATATTATATTCAGAACATGTTCCTAAAATAATCAGTCAGGTCTGATTACTGCAATTAAGCGTGGTCTGTGTTTGGAAGCATAATGATGTCTTATGCGACAAACTTGCATTAAGTGACCTCATTCTGCAGCACCTGATGGGGCAGCCAGGAAGGTGCAGATCACTTTTTTCTGAGGAGGTAGAACATTGCTAGGAGAAGAAAAGTCTCCTCTGAATAGAGGAGTTCTTGGAAATGCACCAAGTTTACCACACGTTTGGGCAGAAGTGCTGGGTGTTAGGATTCCTGAGGTCAGATTCTGCTCTAGGAGAACTTTCTTGATTGTAAAGGCAACACTGAAAAATTATTTACAAATTTAAATAATTCAAAAATTTAAGCTTTTCTGGAAGGTGTGGAGGATAAGTGGGACACAGCAAGGGAACCAAAGAGACATAAGTCATGGGTTCTCCCTGGTGACATTCTATGAAACCTCTAGGACCAAATATTTGTCTCAGGGAGGGTTGATACATACTGGCAAAGGTGTTCATGTGGGGAAAAATTGCCCTGTTTTTATCCTAATAAAAACATTTTGCACTGAATATGGCTCCCGAGACTGATTTCACTATGCTAAATCTAAACAATGTTAGCATTATCTACAAGCTAAATATGCAACTAAGTGCCTTAAAATGTTTGGATAAAAATCATGATGCTGTCAAATGTTTGGCAGATATGTTAACAGTGACCAAAGTCATAATAGTCTGTTTTACCAGTATGGAGTTTGTTTAGTTGCAACATCAGTGCTGCTTATAGCAGGATACAGCTGACATGAAATGTCTTCTTACTCAAACAGCCTACATTATTTCCCCACAATAAACTGCTGTTGTTGTTACCTGCAAGGTTACAACTACCATCCATCAGATGTAATAACATTACTAGCCAGTTCCAGACCCTACAAACCATCAGCAACAGTTAAGGCAATTGATGGCAGATTCAACACAAAGGAGTACTATACAGTCAGAAAATAATGTAATAGATCAGTAGTTTTACCTTATACATTTTAATATATGGAACTGCAAAGTGAAGGGTAATAGTTACAAGGCTAGTTGAGCAAATGCCAAATCCAAGGACAAGGTATACGAATTTAAGCCAAGAAGGAGAAAACTATTAAATTCCTTTGGTTAGACATCTTTCCAAATAGAAGAACTACAACATTAAATAAAACTTCAATGTCAAATCTGGGACAGCTGGTATATCTGTTTCTTTAAAACTGCATTGAAAAGGCATTTATATGAAATAAGCATGACAGAATAAAACTATTGAAGTAAAGCTGGGCGGGTTAACTTTTATTTTAGTTAGCACTTCTGTGCTTTTGCCTTTCAGATAAAAGTCATCTTAATTTCTAAAATAATTTATCTGTGTGCTTTTCCAATATAAGGAATAAGTGTAAGTATATCAGTGATGACATTAAGTGTTTGGTAAATGGTAAACATTAATGCCTGTAATGTCCTTATTTTATAAGAAAAGTATGTGTTAATAGAAGCCACAAGGGAAAGGAGACAGAAAATGTAATGACATTTTTCTGTGTGATGTCTCAACAACAAGAGCAAAAGAATTTTAAAATATTTTGAAGTTGAGAAGCCATCTTCCATGAGTCCTGTCAGGCAAGGGGGTAAAGAAACAGAATTAAATAACTTCTATATTCTGCTCAGCTAAAGAAGTGCCACAAACCCAGTACTTTTGTCCTTTGAGTGGAGAAGGGATTTAATGGGCTTCCATGAGTCAACAATGTTGAATACGGCAGTTGCAAAACCCAGTGGCAAATTTGTAAGGTTTGAGTGGGTGTCCTCTTATGCCCAAAGTGCTCATGAGTCCCCAGGGATAAAGGTTTTAATATCAAGGTCTGAGAGAACACTGTTGACATGACTTATTTTAGGTTGTTAGTAGTAGCAGATTCAGAATACTTTCTGCATGAACTGCCAACACCTCAAAGGCTATTGGAGAGTTATCTATTCATCAGCCAACTATTGCTCTACAGTAATCAGTGTCCATGGCCTAAATTATGTGTTATTGATCTGGCAATAAATGTGTTAGTAATGACTGAGAAAGGCCATGAAATTGAAAGTTTGAGTCAATGCTGAATCCTTGCCATATGGAAAGAGGAAAACTTTTCAATAGATGCTTCCCTTAGAACCTCTGTCCTTTCCACTGGAGCATTAAAGCATTCCAATTTCAGAATCCTTTCTCAAACTAAAAACCACTAAAAGGTATACAGGATTTGATAAATGGGAAGCGATCCTACTGTGCCCTAAGGGGGGTGAAGCTTTCTGAAATTGTGGAGTTATTTTCCTTCTTTATAGTCAGGGAAACAGAATATGCTTATAGTCACATTCAGAAAGAAATTAGCAGAGAAAAGGTGGGAGCTGAAAATAGATATTAGATTGCTAGAAAAATATTTGCATCTAATACATATCTAAAGATCTAATGATAATTACATTTAAATAACTTGTAAACACCAGAGTTTAATAAATCCTTCTTTATTCACTGTCACTCAAAATACGGGCAGAAGTCACAGCTCTCTGGATTGTAAATAGAGGTAAGATATGGTGGTTTGAGTAGACACAATTGTTCTGGTTTCACTGGGACAGAGTCTAAGGACAGCCATAGCCTGCAGGCTGTTAGCAGTTTGGAGTCAGATGGGGGAGCTGACCTGAGTTGGTTAACAGGTGTATCCCATACCATAAATGTCATGCTCACTATAACGAGGGAAATTTAATGAGCAGGGTGTTTCTTGCCTAGCTTCCTTCTCTTCCCTGTCTTTCCATTTATTCTGGTGACTGAGCACTTGCTGGGCTGAGTATTACTTTACTTAATACTGGCATTGTTATTAGTTTTGCTACTTCCTTAAATCTGTTTTAATCTCAAACTATGAGGTGTTTGTGGTTTGGTTTTTTTTGTTTTTTTTTTGTTTTTTTTCCATCCTCCTTCTTGGCTGGGGAGGCAACATCAAGTTATAGAGCAACTGCTATAGTTTAAGCCTGAATGTGGGCTAAATGTAGACAATTATATGCAAGTCTTTCAATTAACAAAGAAACCCTGTGATACCTATTTGAAGATAGTAATTTGAAAGTTAACAGATATGTATTCCTGTGCATTAATCTAGTTATAGTACAATTATGCAGTGCAATAATAATTTTTATATGGAACACTTTTTAGGGTCTGTATTGGGTTTGAGTTTGGTGAGGTTTGGGTGGTGGAGGTGGGATACTAATATGGCTCCTGTAAGAAGTTTTTATAAGCTCCCACAGCTCCAAGTTACACTGACCTCTAGCCAAGTTTGAACCAATCACTGCCTCTGTGATAACATATTTAAGAGGGGAAATGCTTATTGGGCTAGTTCTTCTGGTGTGGGGAGTTATTTTGGTTTGGAGAGGAGAAGGGTGTAAATCAACAATGCAGAGACCAGAATCAATGAGGAAGGAAGGAGGGAGTCAGGCAGGCATACTAGAGCAGTCATTCCCCTTTGGCCTGCAGTGAAATGGAAGGCTGAGCCTTTATAGATCAACAGTGAAGCCTGTGGAAGACCCTATGCCAGAGCAGGGAACTCCTTTTGAAGAAGGTTATGACTCTGAGGAAAGCTTGCACTGAAGCAATCTGTCTCTGGAAGGATTACAGCCTGTTGAAGGGACTCATTCTGGGAGGAGAAGTTCATGGAAGACTGTCTCCTATGACAGGGATGTCACATTGCAGCAGGGGAGGACTGTGAGGAGTTTTCCCCCTGAGGAGGGAGTCACAGAAACAACATGGAATGGACTGAAGGCAGTTCCTGTTCCCTAACCCCATGCAGTGCTGGTGGGGAGAAGGTAGCAGACTTGGGTCCAGGAAGAAGGGAGGGGTGGGGGGAAAGATGTTTTGAAGATATATTTATCACTGTTGTACTCTAATTCAATTGGTAAACTTGTGGGGGTTTTGATGTTTAAATGAAAGTGATTTTTAATTTGTCTGTCTCTTGCCCATGACCATTAATTGTAGAGCGAGTCCTCTGTGTCCTTTGTCTTGACACTTGAGCCTTTGGTTGTATTTTTCTTCTCCCCACCACACCAGAGGAGGGTAGGAGTGAGCGAGTGGCTGCATGTTTGCTTTGTTGCTGCTTGGGTGGGCTTAAACCATGACAGGAACACTCAAAATGTTTCTTAGGAATAATAGGTCAGCATAAGGGATTTAGTTAATTTCAGTGTATGTTTTGGTTGGTTTGTTTGTTTTTAACTGAAGTGTTCATTATTGCATTCACAAAATTTAAGTTTGATGCTTGTATTTTATTTTTTTTAGTTTAGTATTACTGGTTTCATCCAGCTGAATGTTTTTTTCCTGGTGTATGGTTACCTAGACTGAATCTCATAACACCAGTTCTTTAAAGATTTCATTTGGAAGACTTAAAGCTTTTTGTTGCTAAAAAAATAAGTAAATCAGTGTTAAAGTGATCACAAAAGTATTTTATATATCAACAAAGCAATGTTGTGGATAAACAATCTTACAAATATTGCCTCATATTGTTGTTCCACTGAAGATAATATCAGAGAACACCCTGTGCCTAAACTCATGGTAGTCCTTCAGTATCCTTTCTCAGGTACTGAACTGAGTGATGGTCTGGAGAGCTCTAAGAACAAACCTTCATGAAACTGGAAAAGATCAAAAGGTTCAACAGACTGTTATAAAGCTCAGTAATGGTTGGACAAAGATTCACACATTCTTGCTGCACAATACAGAAAGCACAAGTACTGTGGATAGTAGCCTCTTTGTTTGCAGCACTATGGCCATCTAAATAACCTACAACACACGACTGTTTTTTTTTTTCTCTTGCTATGGTTGTGAGGAATTTAAGTGGATTCTGACTGGCTGGCTGTAACAGTGAATTAATGATACTGGGTAATTTTTCCAAAGCACTAATGTCTGTTACTGCTTTCACTTAAATAACAAGGTTTATTTTGAGATTTGGGGTGGGAGCGGGAGGGTTTGCAGCTGATGAAAGAATCATAGAATTGTAGAATTATTTGGGTTGGAAGAGACCTTAAAGATAGTCTAAAGATAGATAGTTCAAAAGCCCCCTGCTATGGGCAGGGACACCTCTTACTAGACCAGGTTGCTCAAAGCCCCATCCAACTTGGCCTTGAACGCTTCCAGGGATGGGACATCCATAACCTCTCTGGGCAAACTGTTCCAGTGTCTTACCACCCTCACAGTAAAGAATTTCTTCCTTGCACCTAATTTAAATCTGCCTCTTTCAGTTTAAATTCATGACCCCTTGTTCTTCCACTACTTGCCCTTGTAAAAGGCTCTCTCCAGCATTCTTGTAGGCCCCCTTTAGGTACTGGAAGGCTGCTATAAGGCCGCCTCTTCTGCAGGCTGAACAACCCCAAGTATCTCAGCCAGTATCATAGCAGGGGTGTTCCAGTGCTATAATCATCTTTGTGAATTCAGTCCTCTCTCCAATGGGTCTACAGGTCCTGACAGGAGCCTATTCCAGCATGTGCTTTCCATAGGGTCCTAGCCTTCTTTAGGTGGATGCACCAGCTCTAGTGTGGTGTCTTCCGCAGGCTGCAGGTGGATATCTGCTCCACCTCCATGGGCTGCATGGAGAGAACCTGCTTCACCATAATCTTCACCACATGCTGCAGGGAAATCTCTGCTCTGACACTTGGAGCACTTCATCCTCCTCATTCTCTACTGACCTATGTGACTGTCCCCCATATTCTTGCTTCTTTCTTTGGCTGCTTAAATATGTTATACCAGGGATGCTACCACCACTGATGGGCTCAGCCTTGGCCAGTGGCAGGTCCATTTTGAAGTTGTCTACACCGGCCCTATAGGACACAGGAGAAGTTTCTAGCTGCTTCTTACAGAAACCACCTCTGTAGCTACAAAAACCTTGCCATGTACAGTACTGTTATCTCAAGTCACAAGTTCTCTCCCTTTTACACATCCAATTCTCTGTCCTATCCCACTGTTAGGGGGATTGAGTAAAAAGCTGTGTAGTGCTTAGTTACCAGCTGAGGTTAAACCATGACACATTTTCTTCTTCCACCCCCTCTTCCTTTGCATTTTGCTAAACCTGCTTCAAGTCTAAGAAGCACCAGATGGAAATAGTTCAAAAGAAGGCTATTTGATAGACATGTGACATTCTCTATTTTGCACAGTCTAGAAAATGAACCTTTTTTCTGTCTGTACTGCAGATCAATCCAAACAGAATTCTTTAGCTCAGTCTTCTAGTTAGGAAACCCATTCTTCCCTGTGTCAGCCCAAAAAGTGATCCTTACATATTCACTGCATGTAATCCTCAAGTAATGTGTTTTTGTGCAGCTCATTAGAGCTGTTGTTACATGCAGCTGTTCATTTACTACAAACTCATTGGTTGTGGACATTGGTAAACTCTGCTGGTCTTCCCAGGACTACTTGAAAACTGTGAAGAAACTTCCACTTCCTTTTATTTAGATGTGAATTAGATTCGTATAAAAGGAAATGTATTCTTCCTTCTGCATCTCCTGGTACATCTTTGAGGTCAAGGTAAGAGTAACAAGCCTGGCAATGTAGGAAACACCGGTGGTGATAGGGGGACAAGGGTAGCAATGTAGAGGACACAGGTCTGTTGCTGTCCAGACTTTGTCTACAGTTGACTGATACAATTCTGGTTAGTCAGAATATAATGACACACCATCACAGAATGGTTGATGTTGAAAGTCACCTCTGGACATCATCTAAGCCAACTCACTTGCTCAGGTAAGGCCATCTAGAATTGGTTGGCCAGGACCATGTCCAGATGGCTTTTGAACATCTCCAAAGATGGAGACTCCACACAACTTTTGATAAAGTTAATAATCCCAAAACATTATAACAAAAAAAGGCAATATAAAATCTCCCACAACTATTGATTGTGTTGAATTAGAGCAGAAAGGTAGTAATTTTCTGAATATTTTTCTCTCCTTTTTTCCTCAGTGCTTTTTGCTGTTCTTCATAGTACAGTAAACTGAATTCTTATCAGCGCATGTGAGTACAATGGAGAACTTTACCTTTTGTCCTGAAGTGGACTTCTTGCTATACGACAACTTTGACATGATCAAACAGGGCTAGCAGCCCTATTTAAAAACAAGCTTTGCTTATGCAGTTTTTTACAATTTTGTTATTGTTTTCTCCCAGAAAGGGTAACATTTGTGCAGACACTGCAAATCATAGCTGATAATCTGATCAGGCTTTATTTTAATGTTTCATTTATAATGTTCATATGTATAGTGACTGGAAATCATTACTATTTCATGTTCTCTCCTTTGCAACACAGTTTGGATCACAAATTCCAGATTCAGCAGCAAAAAATGTCATAATCCAAGAATATAAACTGAACTTTGTTTCTCAACAATCAACAACAGGAAAAGAAACACTGAATAACAAAATCCTGACTGATAATCTTTTTTCCTAAGGAAAAGAAAGAGTAAGTTGTCAGACAATAACATCAACTTAAGGCTGACTTTGCAGTATTTTTTTTTCTATCAACATCTAGACATTTGTGAGGATTTAGTTGAGTTGCTTCAAGCTACTCAAAACTAAACAATGTTATAAAACATGTATCTGGCTTGTGAGCACCTTCACAAATCTCTGCACCCTCTATTTGTGACTGTTTTGAGAGATTCTATTTTTAATCTGCATTTTTAAGCCCATATAAAAATACATTGTTCTTGCTTGTTATTCTTCTTTGTACAAATGATAAATTATCAGTCTCCAATCAGTTACCACTAAAAAATGGAAGTCTCTCTTTCAAGACACCACTGTCCATGTGTCTTGCAAAAGATTGCAACTAGAATTCTTGAATACCTAAGTATCTCCTTTCTCTCATTCTCTCTCCCTTGTTGATACTGCACAATGTTAAAAAATAATATTTTGTTTAGCCAAGGAACAATTTATTATATTTCATTCAGTGGCTAAATATGTATCTCTTTCTTTTTTTCTGCCCTTATTCTTTGAAACATTTACTTCATTGTAAAATGTCAAAGAAAATGAGTCTTAAACTAAAAGCTTGTGCTGATGATTGTATCGGAGAAAAAAGCCAAAAACAACCAAGACACTGTATGTGAGAAAAAAGTACAAAAAAATATAAAACAAATACCCTATTTTTTTTTTTCAGTGGATTAGGAATGTAAAATAATTATGTGCACAAGTAAGTTTATTCAAACTTTTTCTTCCAGAACAGTCCTTGCAAATGGAGCCACGTCTTTGTAAACAGAGTGTTTCAAACACCTTTTGTATGGTAGCAACATGACACTCTTCCCCACTTTTGTCTCTGATTTTGCCTGATGCTCAAGATTTCTCTTAGTTGTCTTCTGGGAAGCTCTGGGTTTTTTTCAAACTAGTCAGCCTTAGTGTATGTAGGTTGGCACTTTTGCATTCCTGGCAGCTGCCAAAGCCCCCAAAAGGGGCATTTCTCTTCCCTCAGAGTGATGGGTTGGTCTCAGCAGCTTGAGACTGTATTTTAGGCAGCTTGTTACCTTCAACAGCTCCTCCTTATTCCAGAATAAAGGGAAATAAAAAAGCCCGAACCTTTTTCCAGATGACAATGATGGCTAGAGAAAGTTAAGCCTGCCTTTGGTATGCTTAGACTGAAGTGTCCCTGGAAGCATTTTTTACATTACAAAGGCCATGATAAACTTTCTGAAATTTGAATACTTTTATTTCGTCATAACTTCCCAGCCTTTTCTAAAGACTGGGCATTTATAATGGTAGACAGACCACTGTCTTTACATGTACTTGAAGTTGTAAATAGATGAGCTAGATAAACTCAGGTTGGAAACAGAATTTTCCATTTGTTTGGAGGTGGGGTTTTTTTATGAATTTTGGTCCAGTGTGATTGTTAGGATGTGGGTGCAGATGGCCAACTGTGACATCTTGCTACACTACAGGAAGATAACATTTTATGGTGTTAACAGGTGGTAATAATGTGTATGCAGATTATTAACACTGACTTTTGTGACTACACTAGTAAGATAGGTATGTGGGAAGTGGTAGAAATGAGAGACATTATGGGTAGAAAGAGGTACTACCTTAACAGAATTGCTGCCCAAGGCAGAAATTAGCAGGGCAGCAGAGTGTTATTAACATCAAATAAAGGTATCAAGTCAGCAAAGTCAGGGCAAATGTGAAATGAGGAAACGGGGATGAGCTGTTTGTTATAGTGAGGATAAGGGTGGTGAAGCAGAAATTTGGAGGGGAAAAGCAAATATAAGACACAGTGAATTGTACAGCGAAGGTTTTTTCACAGGTGGCAGTCAGACAGTCCTGTTCCTGAGAATCACAGCTTGAAGCATAACAATAAACATGTTCTTACTCTGACAGTATGTGTGTACAGCTTATTTCTATGGTTAGGATACACTTGGGGTGCTTGCACTTCCACTGGCAACTGGGTTCCCTAAAAGTGCTATTAAAAATGTTATTTTAAAAAATTTAAATAAAAGGAAATGGTTTAAAGCTTTTAATATTAGGGGATTTCTCTAATTTGGAGAGAACAAAATTATTCTTCAAATTCTCCAGATTTGAAGTTCTAGTCCCTAACTGTCCCTTTTTCTTGTCTTACTCATGAGGAAACATGGAATCCTTTCAAAATAATTTATGCATCTCAGCAAAAAAATACCAGAATATCTCTCAATTAATACTTGCCACACTTTGCACGTGGCTTCTAGTAGCACATTTTAATCTGGTATTTTTTTCTTCAAAGCATTAATATATCTGTTATTAAACATATTCCTGGAGAGTAAATGAGGAGTCCAGTTGGGTTTTTACCTGTGAATCATGAGGAAGAGGCATTAACAAGAAATATCTGTAAAGAATTCCTTCAGGGCAGTAATTTCATGAAGATCATTATTTCCCTTTTTTAACAAGTTTGTGCAGAACCAAGAATAGGCTAATGTGTTCAGAAGTATTTCATGCTATGGGGATTCCTGCAGTCATATACATGTTTATAGAACTCAAGACTGTAGGATGTAGGACTGTATAATGAAATTTTACTGCACCTTATTCATAGAACTGTAAAAATACAACCATTTTTTGTTATTCACTGTCTTATGGTGACAGAAATCCTTTGCTCCTCTCCTACAGCTACAGGTTTTCCCTGACAAATTTTGGGTCTTTAAGTTCTTTCACTCTTCAAATTTTCATTTAAAAACACTGACCATCAATCTAAATAAATTAAAAATCCTCTATCAAGCACACAAAAGTTTTATGTGAATTATTGCTGGGCCCCTATAACATTGTTACATTTGAATTTCACTTGGATAATATTTCCTCTAGGTCTTTTCTGGGTTACTGAACACAGAAGCAGAATCATAACATTTCCACTGGGCTTTCTGTGCACACACTGAAATTCAATTTCTCCCCCTACTGCAGGGTTGCAGAAACACAACAGCTGCACAGTAATAACTTGTTGCTACTATTAAGTCTCTTCTCATCACAAAAACATTGGTGGCTGAATAACTTACCAGGAAGTATTACAAATTCTGTTTTATACCAAGATCTAAATTAACAGAAAAGGAAATATTCTGATGATTTTTGTATCTCTTGTGCAACCTCTGCAGTAGATGGTGTGCAAAAAGGAAGGTGTGAGTAGCATATCTTCCAGAATGCCATGAGTGTGAGCACCTCTGAGGCACAAAGCAAGGAGAATTCACGAGGTCTCTGAGACCAGAAATTATTACAACTGTCCTCTGATATCACTACCAGCCCAGCATAGGCCACTGAGTATATTCATCTTCATGGATTCCCCTGGGTCTGCCTGATGTATGCAGGCAGTCTTAGTTCTAAAGCACTGAGGAGTGGAGACCACTCCTACTCTGTAGACAAACATGTCTAGTGGTTTAATGATCCCACTGGTTTTCCACCACAACTAAGGCATATCTTAATATCTTGGAAGAGTAAAGAATACAATCTTACAATCTGAAAAGAGAAACTAAAACTGAAATCTCAAGGCTGGTGCACTGAAGGCAGTCTTAATTGATATGAAGGTGGGGAACAGAAAACTTCTGGGTGATATCTACACTCCTACATCATCAAACCAGGGTCACATAGGCCTTAAAAGACTTCAGACCTAGCTACCTTCTAGCCTTATCAAAGGATGAAATCCTACATGCATTACAGCAGAAATGAGCATGCATGATTCAAAAGGGCATGGATCAATAAATCCCACAAATCGCCATATAGCTGAGAAATGGAGTCAGCTGCAGGTGAGGTTGAGTAGGAAATGATTAGTGCTTTAAAATATTCAGCCTTTTGCAGAAAAATCAGACCTACTCTGCACATCATCTGATAGGCAATTATGTTTAAATAATTCAGTGCTATCACTTAAATGTGAAATCGGCATTTTCTTGCATCTGAGTTTCTAAGTGGTAGTCAAAAGGTTTCTATTAGTAGGTAATGTAGTCCAGAAGTCCATGTTCATTGAATGGGTCTTATTAAAGCAGTTCATATTATTTTTATGTGTAATTTTTCTTTACATGATCTTTTTAGTAGTTATTTGAGGCTCATTCATTTTCCATATAATACTTTTGGCAATTGAGACAAAGGCATTATGGAATTATACTTAAACAAAAAAGTACAGACTTTATTCATTTTTTGTGGGATCTGTAGCTTCAGTATGGAATATATTATGTATTTATCATAACCAAGTGCCTTCTGCTCTATATGCTAGGGAATGTTTCAAGGAAGAGTCATGGAACTCAAGACCAAAAAAAGCAAAAGAAATAGTCCAGTCTGATAGCTCTTGCTTTTACTTCTAAAATACAAGAAACCTGTTTATTAAAATACCTTTTGAATGGATTTTGACTTAGAGGCTTGTATACAAGTTATTTACAGTGGATTCCAAATGACATGGCACATTTAATCTAGGGAGTTTTGAGGTCTGCTAGCAATTGGCATTCTCCTTGCTTCTCGATTTAGGTCAGACAGCAGGATGCTAATAATACAGATCATAGTCTGCATGGTAAATTTTCTTCTTTAATCCTAATACATTTATTGAGGTCTCAGATCTCTAGATCCAGCAATGGCAATTTTATCTGGAAGAAGGACATTTTCTAGCTGAAACAGTATTCTCTGATCATATTTTCATCACTTTTCTTCTTAGCACAAGACACATACAGTAATGAGGTTTCTATTCTTTGAGAAGCTAACTTAAAAAAAGCACCTGTACTTAATCCCTCAACTGAATCAGGACTTTATCTCTTAAAGCAATTATGTTATTAAATCCCAATTTTTCAAAATATTTAATTACTGCACACATCTCTTCATCTATAATGGAACTGAGAAATAGTTTCCTGAGTCAGTCACAGAGACAGTCATCAATATCCATTTAATGACATGGTGACACAAGCTTATTTAAACCTTTAGTAAACAAATGGACTGGACTCTACTCCTTATTAGTCTTCAAGAGCTCCAGAAGAATGGTAACCTATCCTTTCATGTTCTCAGAAAGGAAAATAAAAACATTCTTTTCTCAGCTGCCTTACAATAGTTTTTAACATTAATTGCTCTTAATTAGCTAGACCATAACTAGTATTTTTATTAAGAAAAGTTCTTGCATTCAGTATATATATACTGAATGGAATAACTGTGTTTAAATTCCTATGATTACTCTCCATTTTTGAGGATCAGGATCTATGATTATGAACTCAAATTATTTTAATTAAAACATCATTAGTTTGTGAAATTAACATACCAAAGGAAAGATGGCATTCTGTGTAAGAGGCAAACACACAGTTTCATAAAAGGCTTTGCACATATCCCACAGTCCATAGCAGCATAAATTCAGTGAAGGAAATGTCACTAAAGGACTTACACTGTGTAAATACAGCAAAAGGCAGATATACTGGAGGGCAGATCACAGCAACACACAACAGCAGGATGTAGAAATCACAGGGCCTTGATTCAGGCAGAAGAATTAATATCCTGCATGGTCATAAAAGCCACCATCATGGTGTGACTCAGCTTTTTTCAAAAGAAACCATGCACATACATTTTTCTACACTGAGTTACTGTCGGTATAGCTGCTACCACAACACAAACTGCCTTACTTTGTGAGTTACTAAGTAAGGTCAAGATTATTGTGTCATTTGGCACAAGGACATCACAGTGACAGCTCTCTGCACTGCACTGTATCTGTGGTGTTCGGGAGTTCCATAGTTCAGTCACCATCACTGTGAAAACAGAATTTTTTATTTCATCATTTTGGATTCCTTGGGGGCTTCATTGTTCTGTGTGGGGCTCCATGTCTGGAAAATTCTCTGTAGGAAATATGCTTTGTATTTCTTCAAATTCTTCATTCACACTCACTTCTAGAAATTAAATTTCTGCATTTAAGCAATGGTTTGTCTCCCTCGGCACCTGTCATTTCAGCTCCTCTGTATCAGCAAGCAAAAGAGGGTTTAAGACATGGACTCAAACACGAGTCTGCTATTGACTACACTATTTAACTGTAACCACATTCCCTCACACCCTCACATGGTTTTGCTTAGATTAGACAACAGTGTTCCAGGCAGGTATGGTTCATGAGTTGACATGGGACAGACAACATTGTCAACATAGCCAAGTGTTATGAGTGGAGCATGGACTTCTTGTGATATATCTGATGGGGTCCTCATTTAGTTAGAATTTATATATATAATACAGGATCTACTTTTATAAGTATACATAGTCTAAGATTCAAAGAATCATGTTGTTATAACCAAGATGCTGATTGTGCTGAAGTGCTCATGTTCTTCAAAGACAAATCTTACAAAGAAAATGATGAAAACTGCAACTGGAAAATAGTGAAAACACAGGAGTTATACACCCAGGAATGACAAAAGAGCTTATACTCCAATTAAAAGTTTAAGAAAGAATCTGGACCTGTTCTTTCACAAATTGGGGAATAGGTCTTTGGAATCAGGTTGGGGACTTACTTGCTTTTCTACTGAAAAGCATGATTAAGTTCTCAGTCCAAAGGTAGAAAGAAGTCTGCATCTAAAAAAAAAAACCAAACCCAAAATCCTATAATAATTGTTTATTCTAATTATACTTCTGATGAAATCTTTTTAGGATTGTATTCACTCATTCAGTAATCGGTGACAGAAGACCGAATTTATGAGTTATACTCTTATCTGTAGAAAATACTGAATGTCTTGAACATGATTTGACTTCCTCTCATTTGAGCTTTTGAATCTTCTTGATTAAGTTATTTTAAGGAGTATACATATTAAAGCAGGGTTAGTTAATATGTGGATTCTCCAAAAAAGGCATAATTGTTTCTAATAATAATTGTGTATATTTCTGTCTTAAAATTAATCTGATCAGAATCATATTCACTATTTCTTAACATGATAGATCTTTGGATTTGTTTGGCATTCTCAGGGGCATCATTTCTTGGGATCAGCCTAACACTGGTTTTGTGTTGCACCACTGATGACAAAGTTTTTTAAATAGCTCTAAACTCATTTAAAAAGAGATCAGAAAAACCCACAAACAATGCTTACCTCACTATACTAAGAGGGTGCCTTTACTATACTAAGAGAATCTTTCCAATTTTTTAAGAAAGTTCTTCTTCAGAAAGGAAAACATTATGAATGCCATTCATGAATTTTTTCTCTCCACTTTGTGTTTCCCCATTTTAAATATATTCTTGCTTACTTCCAAGGAAAGCTGAAGGCTCAGCATTAAATTCTGTTCCTGTTTCAAAGTCACTTACTGCCGTAACACTTTGAAATATGTGTAAATAGATTTGGCATAGTAACATAGTAACCTATTCCTTTCTACACCCTTGAGGCTAATATCAACAGTATGTTTTCTTTCAACCTAATTCCAACAGCAGGTTAACATATGTACCTCTGTTTACCACCATCACAGACGTGGGGCTAACAGGGTAGAAATAAAAATCTGTCTAGATCACAGTGCTAGCAACTCTCACTATTTAGTACAAATCACAAATGGTTTATTTCTTTTTTCTTAAAGTCCTGTGTTCTGAATTTATGTGATTTATAGGAAGAAATACAGTATCTTTTGGAATATAGTTCTTAGTCTGGTAGATATAAAGTAGAAAGCAGAGCCAAAGTGTACCCAAAAGGTTCATAAACCAACAAGCAAACAAATTAATATCGATTAAATCAGTGTCATATCATTCAGAGGAGCCTGGCAAGTTTGGACTCATAGGGCTGATAGGCTTGGATTGCCTGTAGGGGAGGAAAAGGGCACAAAAACTATTACTTTAGCTTACATCTTCTCAGTGCGGAGGTCCCTAAATCTATTTACAATTCCAAGGCATGTAGTAGGGCTGATAAGGACAGTCATTTCTTTTAACTGTCATAGATACTAGAAGATTTTATGCTTATCCATGATTGATTGATGGCAGTAGAATGTCATTCATGCACCAAGAAAATTAGATATGACAATTTTTTTGACTGTCAGGATTTGATCTTTCTAAGATTGATCGAGCAGTATGATGAGTAAAGAAGGACTGAAGGATGTCCACTGGTAAAATAGCCTCACTTCCACAATGATGTAAAAGTCTAAGGAAAGAAGCTTCATTCTAAACTATCCTCTACTTTCAAGATGGTCATGCAAAGCCTTCAGAACATCACTAATAAATTGTTTATATATCCATACATTTTTTTTTTTAATAGTTCCAAAACACTGCAGAACTATTGGGTCTGAAAAAAGCATGGAATAGTGACACTGGAGAGGTCCAGTATTTCCACTCTCCTGAGACAACCACCTATGATGCCTTGAAGAAACAGTGGGGGTTTTATGCCTGAAGAAAATGCTGCTACTTTCCTTCCAGAATGGCAGTATTTTGAGATTTTCAGACACGATGCATTTTTTTTAATGTACAAAATTATTAATAGTATTTAAACAAGTCAACTGTCAAGATTTTTGTATCCTAAATCAAAGCATCGTTCCAATGCTTGTTGCCATAGAAATTAAATCTCAAACCTTCTATGCAATGTTATTCATTTCCAAGAGAGCCAGTGGACTTTTCATACTAATCAGCACTTAATTTGCAGTGTTTAAAGAAGTATTATGTTTGAATATGAGGATGGTGGTATTGCTGAAGAAAACTCCAATTTCCTGAGCAGGCTTTCAGTTCAAGAAGGAAAATGCTGGCAGTTTTAAAATGGCAGGTTATGTTTCTGTAGTGCAAGAAAATAGAGAAACCTGTTTCTTCATTTAATTAACTACTTTTTTCATTTTGTTCTTTCCAAAATGATAGTCAGCAGTTTTTGACTGTGGTCTTTGTTAAGTAAAGATTTATTAAATATAAATATAAGCTACATGAAATATGAAGATGTCTGTAAGATAAGGGGAAAAAAGAATTAGACTGTGTAAAGACTTTGTAGTATTTCCATAGTGGAAGGCAGAGAAGACCATGAGGGACCTACCATGTTTTTAATTAGAGTCTTTAACTAGAGCTGTCTTTTCTGACACAGCATTTAAGGACCTCTCTACATGTGTCCTTTTCCACAAGCTTCCACAGTTCATCTGCTCTCTCTAACTAGGCTCTAACTTCAGCAAAGACATATGCTGATCAGTCAGGTGTAAGTTGGTCAACCAGCATGGGCTAGCACCCACGAAATTTCCTTTCTGAGACTTGTGGACAAAGACAATGTAGTGATAGATACTGTTTCTCTAGAACAAAAGCAGATTCATAACGATAAAAGGAATACAGCATTCAGGGGAAAAACGGAGACTTATGCTTTACGATTTTTTTAACCTCTAGGCTTTTAGTGATCTGATTTAACCTTGGGATCTTCTATTTGCCTATACTTTCTAGAGCTATTTGTGAACTGTACACAAACTGTTCCTCAGCTGTTGAACAGGATTTGGCACCTTTTCCTTCCTTCTCTGTCCAAAGACCAGAGCTGTTCCTCTTCTCAGACATCATCATCAGTGTTAGGATCTGCCATATCCATGGTTATCTGTTTAAAAGGGTGCTTTACATACTTGCAGTTGTTTTACCATTCATGCCTGGTTTTGACAAGTCCTTTTTATCTCTCTGTATAAATTCAAGTTGGGTGATATCAGACTGACAGACTGAGTGTACGTAAGGTTTATAAAGAAAACACACTAATCTAAACATTTCTGTTCTCTCCCTAACATATTGCTGTCTTCCCCATCATAGCCTGGACTGTAAAAAGCAGCAGAATTGCTGTCACAAGTGAGGCATGCTCACATCCTTTTCATGATCATGTAGGTTAATTTCCTGGATGAGGAAGGATGCAATTGCCTGAAAGCAGATTCATAGTGTTATTTTGGTAGCTGTGAAATTGTAGCCTTGTACCTCTAAGTTTGCAATTACTAGTTAAAGGCTGCAGTCTTTTTGTTGACCTAACAGCATAGAATCTTTCCTTGGCTTCAGCTGATTTTAACTTGTTTTCACTGGGATAGCAGTAGGGTATCAATTGGTTGACTATTGCCTGAACTTGTTTCAGTTTTAGTTTGGCTTTGTAAAATTGTGTGGTGCAATGCCTAGTGTCAATTAATAGATAGTACAAACAAGCAGCTTTCCTGTGTAGAAGGAACCATCTATGACACTAGAAAAAAATAACACAGTAGGCAATTGCTGATCCTTGAGTGAGTACAGCCTTGTGGGTAAGGTAAAACCAGTTTCAGAGATAACAAAGAGAACACAAGAGCAAGTATGTTACAGAACCAGAAATTCAGTGAGGAAATAGCTAGTAGGCAGGCAGTTAAAAACATGTTACAAGGATCAGATGCAGCATTGGAAAAAAGTGGGGAAAGAAATCCCTGCTGTCACTATCATACTCCTCCTGGTGAAGAATGGGGACTGTTATACATTATGGTAGGAAACCGAATGCACACACAAGCTATTGCACAAATGCACATTTTCTTCTCAATGATGATCAGCTAGTACTTTATTTAGAGCAATATTGAGTCTGGGGCTCTGATTATTGGCTATATTACCTTTTTGCCCATAGCACAATGTTAAAATGAAGACAGTGTCGAGCTTGGCCATTAGTACTCTAAAAGGGTGTGAGTCCCCTGTAGCTCCTGCAATATATCTTTGTGCTTCATGAAAGTGCATTGCACACCCTAGCATGCCTCAGTAGCAACCAGAACCCTGTTTATGCAGATGAATCCCATCCTTAATATCTATTTCTTTTTTTTTTTTTTTTTCTTTTCTCCTCCACCCTTTCAGCCATAGAGGGAAATCACCATGGAAGTAACTTTTAGTCACACAAGCTGTGCCTCCATAGGGCTGCTGCCAGCTACATCTGGTAACCACCCTAGTTCCAGTGAAAGGGAACTGTACACAAAAGATCAATACAAACTGTTGTGTCTCAGTTCTTTTGTTTTACTGTGGAGTCAGACATGATGACCAGGTCAAAAGGAAGACCAGCAGGAGGTCAGGCAGGTGAAAGCTAGTTGACAGGTACCTCTGGGTATGGAAAATCTCCAGTAGAAAGAAATTCCAAGCAACAGGTAGTGAAATGTAATGGTTATGCAAGCAGATTCAGATTGGCAGTGTCAATGATTCAAAGACAGGGATCAAAATAAATAATTTATGCCTTTCAACCATGCATCAGCCCTGTAATACAAAATATTAATGAATGACATTAGGTTTTTAAACCAAAATAACTTCTTCCTTCTTTTGGTCCCTGTTGCTCTTCATGTTTCCATCTTTCCACATGACACAGCTCACATACAGTGCTTGGGTCTCTCATTGCATCACCAACATCCAAAGGAGGCTCACCACTGATGTAGACAAGAGCAGAAATAAGCACTCATGGACTTTAAAAAATATCACAGGACCTATTGGCTGTGAATAGTTCTCTTGTGATGTCCACAAAAAAGGCTCCTTGGCCCAACAAATATGTAGTTCATTTTCCCCACATAGAAATGTCTGGGTTGGAAGAGACCTCTAGAGGTCATCTCACCCAACCCCTCTGCTGAAAGCAGGGACATCCTCAACTAGACCAGGTTGCTCAGAGCTTCATCAAGCCCCACCATGAATGTCTCCAGGGATGGGGCCTCAACCACCTCCCTGGGCAACCTGTTCCAGTGCTCCAACACTCTCATGGTAAAGAACCTCCTCCTTATTTCTAATCTAAATCCACTCCTTTCTAATTTAAAACCATTACCCCTTGTCCTTTCTCTACAGGCCTTT